>QANY01003125.1:452500-684053 GCA_003255025.1 Datisca glomerata
TAAATGATCTTATCATAGATCCATTGTGGTCTTGAAATTATATAATAATGGAAACTGCAACCCTAGTTGCCATCTCTATATCTGGTTTACTTGTAAGTTTTACTGGGTATGCCTTATATACTGCTTTTGGGCAACCCTCTCAACAACTAAGAGATCCATTCGAGGAACACGGGGACTAGTTGAAGTAATGAGCCTCCCAATATTGGGAGGCTCATTACTTCAATTGAGATAATGAAAAATCATTTCGTCTTTTTAGTTGGAACTTTAGGCGGTTCGCGAAAAAAGATAGCGAAAAAAATGATTCCGAGAGTAGAGACTAAGAGGAATGTATAAACCAATGCTTCCATAGATTTCATTTCGGTTTACAATTATAGCTTCCATACCTGTTTATTTGGGATCTTTTTCCGGATAAAGAAAAACCAAGACAAGAGTCAAAGAAAGGAAAAGGCAGCAATACGAATCAAGATTTATCCGGTACCCTATCTATGTCAAATCACAAAAATAAAGGCAAAAAGTAACAGAGCAATGTTGTATCAGACTACTTGTCTCTTTGTAGTTGGATCTCCAAGTTTTTGGAATGCCCCAAATTCTACTTGAGCATCCAAATCTGGGTCAATACCAGCAAAGACATCTCTGAACAAGGTTCTAGCACCATGCCAAATGTGTCCGAAGAAGAAGAGCAAAGCAAACGAAGCATGCCCAAAAGTAAACCAACCCCTTGGACTGCTACGAAAAACACCATCGGATTTCAAAGTAGCACGATCTAATTCAAAAATTTCACCCAATTGAGCACGTCTAGCATATTTTTTCACAGTAGCAGGATCACTATAACTGACTCCATTGAGTTCACCGCCATAGAACTCCACAGTTACACCTACTTGTTCAACACTATACTTCGATTCTGCCCTTCGAAAAGGAACATCAGCTCTAACAATTCCGTCTCCGTCTACCAAAACAACTGGAAATGTTTCAAAAAAAGTAGGCATACGACGTACAAAAAGTTCACGCCCTTCTTTATCTCTAAAAATAGGGTGTCCTAACCACCCAACAGCTATTCCATCCCCGTTGTCCATGGAACCCGCTCTGAATAATCCACCTTTTGCGGGATTATTGCCGATTGCTTCCAAATAATAAATGAAACATATAAAAAGCGATTAGTTCCATTATAGAATACGTTATATGTACATGTCAAACTTGATATTCAGAGCAGGTTCGAACTCGTCAGTCTCAGAAGATTCAAATCTACTAAAAATACATATAAAATTCAGTACTCATTAAACTAACACAAGCTTAAAGAGAATAATTCAGTTTCCATTAAACTGAGAAAGATCCCAATGAAAAAGAGAACAAACAACTATACATATTGTACACAATTAGCCCTTAAATACACAAGATGAACAAGTGTTGATAATATAAACATATTACAATTCACGAACTATGAAGTGACAGCTAACCACTAGCTTAACCAATGAAATCAAAACAACTCTAAAGCTAATAAAACAATAACATCTAGCTTAATTACATGCTTCACAAACTGATTAGGATGTTCACGGTTCAGTTCGGTTCGTTTAATGACTAAAAATTAAACCAAATCAAAGTAATCGGTTTGCATATCTCGAACCAAACCGAATGAGTGATGAGAACCGAACCGAAAAATTGATTTGGTTCGGCAGGTGACGATGAAACCCTCTAAAATTGAAACCACATGTAGTAAAATTGATGAACAAAACACAATAACTTTAAATCACCAGCTGAATTGCAGCAAATCTCTAAATAAGATTTCATACAATTCAAGGAAATCTATATATTTACTCCAGAATTCTAACATCCAAACCATAAAAAGCCTTTGATTTCAACCACAATAGAAGAGGTGGAGTTCTAAAACTAAAATCTAACATGCAAAACATAAAAGCCTTAATTCTAGCCACAACATGAGATCCAGAGTTTTCAAACCTAAATCTAAAATGCAACATATAATAAACCTTGAATTACAATAACAATAGAAGAGATATGAAGGAGAACATGAGGAGATCTGAAGTTTTTAAACCCTTCACGAGAATATGAACTCGTTTCTCAAAGTTTGACCAATTTCAGTTCTACAAAGGTAGAAACCCTACAAGTTCACGAACTCCTCTTGTAACTCCATATTCGGCTGAAATATAAACATGCGAACCAGATTTAGAGCTCGTAATTAAGGTTGTCAGATTGTGATCATATCTAGGATCGTGGAGAGGTCTTGCGAATCGGATCGTAAGATCGAATCATGAATCGTAAGATCATACTATATATTAGTAATATTATGAAAAATACAATTTACCAAATTAAATATTAAAATTCTTGAATATAGTTAATTAATCAACAGTAAATTTCACTATTTTACTATGTGCAATTTAAATAAATAAATAACAACCTAAAAATTGAACATATTAAATGAACTTTATATTGTTTCCTTATCAATAAATTACAAAATTATGGTTAATGGAAATCGTAAGATTGTAGTAGGATGGTAAGATCCTACCAATCCAAGATAAAAATATAATAAGATCGTAAGATCCTCCAAATTTAAGATTCTACATATGAATCAGATCGTGAAGATTTGACATGATCGTAAAATCGTCAGATCCTACGATCCAGATCGAGAGTTTAACAACTATGGTAATCGCAGCTATGCCACTGTGTGGAGTTTTAGGAAATGGAAGGGATGAGTATGAGAGAAACAAAATGTAGAGGGAGGTTAGGAGAAAGGATGTATGCCAAAAAGAAGAGAGAGGAGAGAGAGTTGGAATGGAAATTCTTAGGAGGCGCTGGAATTGAAAGTCTAAGGCGGCTAGGGTTGGGAAAATATATATATTGTAATTAGTATTTGGTTTGGTTCGGATAATAATTACACAAATCATGAACCGAACTGATGATATTTTACGAACTGACCAAACCACCTTATTTCGATTCGGTTTGATTTTCATATTTGAACACCCCTAAAATTGATTCTCAGTTTAAAGATATTTAAATTTAATGGTATTTCTCATCAAGTTTCTTTTTTTTTCTTTTTGTGTTCAAGGTGACGACCTAGGTTAAATGAAAAACACAGAAGCATTTCTTTATACTCAAGGAACGGGCTCCTCTCTGGTTCGGTTGAACAAGAGAGCATCATCAAGTTCAATCACGTCCGACTTTTCAAAACGGACGGATCATATTTAATTTTTAAAATATCAAAAGTATATCTGCCTTTTCGAGTCTAAGTTCAACAATTTCAGGTCATGTGAATTTAAGCCAACAGTCTAAACTTGTTGAACAAATCTCTTCATGTTGACTTCCCAATATTTCCTAAGAGAACCTATTTCCCTAAAATCAGCAATAAATAGAGAATTTTCTGTCGTTGGACGAAAAGACAATCCTCATCCAGTATTGCAGTGGATATTTTTCTGATGAGTTTCTCTTATAATGAAGTTAAGTTCAATAATATTGAGCATTGAATTTGTTTTCTCTGATTATAGTGAATTTGTGGGTTTTATGGTGAGTTTCCTTGAGGTGGTCCCTCCCCCCNCACCTAATTGGGTGAATTTCTTGGATGAAACATAGATTGAAGTATGAAAAAGTGGGTGTTTCTCTCTGTTTATCAATATTCGGGCTGTTGTTGTATTAGATTAAAGTTTTCTTGTAGGGAAATGTATCAAATTGGTATCACAATATTTGGTTACTTGGATTGTATCAATAATGTATTTTTTTCCTATTTAGAAAATGTAATTTAATATTTTGATTATTTCATTAGAACTTTTTTATATGGATACTCTTTTTTTTTTCTCGGAATATACTGAATTTGTCAATTTTCTGGTGAGTTTCCTTGAGGTGGCCCCCCCAACACCTAATTAGGTGAATTTTCTGGATGAAACATAGATTGAAGTATGACAAATTGGGTGTGTCTCTCCGTTTATCCATATTTGGGCTGCTGTTGTGTTAGATTAGAGTTTTCTTATAGGAAATCGTATCAAATGGGTATCACAATGTTTGGTTACTTAGATTGTATCAATAATGTATTTTTTTCTATTTAGAAAAGGTAATTTAATATTTTGATTATGTCATTAGAACTTTTTTATATGGATACTCTTTTTCTCTAAATATACTAAATTTATCAGTTTTCTGGTGAGTTTCCTTGAAGTGGTCGCCCTCACCTCAACACCTAATTGGGTGAACTAGATTAAACATAGACTGAAGTATGACAAATTGGGTGTTTCTCTCTGTTTATCAATATTTGGACTGTTGTTGTGTTAGATTAGAGTTTTCTTGTAAGAAAATCGTATCAAATTGTCACAATGTTTAGTTACTTGGATTGTATCAATAATGTATTCTTCTCCTATTTAGAAAAGGTAATTTAATATTTTGAGTATGTTATTAGAACTTTTTTTATATGGATATTGCTTCTAATATGTGTTTTCTTATAAAACCTTTAGCGACAAATGATTTGTTCATCGTTGTTTATATGAAATTCATCGAGACCTACAGCGATGAAAAAATAGTTTGTCACTAAAAGTTTTACCGACAAAATATAAATCTTTGTCTCACTTGTCTAGAGCGACGAATTATATTTCATCGGTAAAAACAGCGACAAAATATTTGATCGTCGCTGTAGATTTCTGACGAAACCTTTTTTTTTGTCGTTGTTGTCGATGGCTGTCGCAAAAAGTGTTGTCGCTGAATCTTTGTCTCACTTGTCTAGAGCAACGAATATTATTTTCGTCGTTAAAGTATTTGCAACAAAAATATTTTTCCTCGTAGTTTCCAGTGACGAATATGCTTTTGGTCACTAAAATCATAAACTAATTTAATTTAATTTTTTTATAGTTTCTTATATTTTGATCAGTGAAAATATTAAACCAATTAAAACTTTGGTCACAATTTTCAAGACCAAGTTTTAGACAAAAAAAAGAAGCAAGAAAAGAATAACATACATAGATAAATAAGTACATATTATCATTATCATTTTTGGATTGTGCATAAACTTCACATTAATTACCCAAAAAATGTTTCTAAACATAAACAAACTTTCAAGAAACTTCACAAAAAGATTTCAAAATATGATTTTGAAGTTTCTCAATAGCTAAAATTGTTCAAGAGAAACTTCAAAAACCATAATTGTTCGAGTAGATGAGTTGCCGCGAGGAGGAGGAGTAAAACCGTTACTAATATGTTGCCTAGTGTGCTCCGAATGGTGGACAATTCTTCTTGTAAAATTTTCTCCTTGCTTTTTGAATACTTTGAGGATGACGATGTAGGTGGTGCTCCATGTCCAAGACTCTTATTTCTCCTAAGGGCTTCCTCCGCTATTTCTTCATCAGTTCGAGGTTGGGTACTCTCAACGATAGACTCATCCCATAACGAACACATGCACTCAGGAGCGACAAAAATATGAAAAGCTCAATTTCCAACTCCTTCCATTTTCTTCCTACTCATCCATTAATTAAAAACTCTTATCATCCATGACTTCTAGCTAAGCATAGTTAGGACAAATAAGAAATCTAATGTCCAATAAATGGATAACAAGGCACTGAACACTTAAAACTCCATAAGAAATATAAAGGAAATTAATCCTAATAGCACACCAAAAATGATCGACCCTACTCTTTCTAACTCTATTAGGTGCAATTGAAAAAAAAAATCTCACAATTATGTACAATCATTAGTGCAAACAACTTTTCAAAGATGATTTCAAATGAAAATAACAACTACTAATAAAAGTGAATAGAAAGAGAGATGAGTTTCAGGCTAAAGATTTCTCTAAGAAAAAAAAAGAATCAACAAATGTCACTTTATCAAATCATTTTAATGATTAAAAATTAATCTATAAATGATTGTTATATCACTCAGTTACTTAAAACTTGATCGATTACTTGACGACTCCAGAATTATTTAATTAAGTGTTATCATAATTTGACTTCTCCATTAGACAAATCCATAGTTTTCATTTGGTCATGTGAATAATTAATTTGAAAATGAGTAGACATAATCCGTTACATAATCAATGTATAACTTTTGCTTCATTACTGTAGGCAAAATATTTAGAACACATTTATTACACATTGGTACCAGGACATAAATGGAGTCTTTTAACACATTTGTTGTACTCTAGGTGTAGCAAAATGTGTCCTGCTAGGAGATAATGGTTCTAAACACAATTTAGATCAGACAAGCTTTATCCCATTCAAAGGGGTTGACAAAAGGTCTATACCAAAATTCCCAGTGTTCACAAATTACAACACAAATTTGAAAACTACATATCCGAGACTAATTCAAATGAGAATACCAAATGACAATAAAACAGAAATATGCTGATGATCGTCGGCCGAGTAGCAAGGCAAAAAGAATATTAATGATGGACAATTGAATGAGTATCTGTTTGAGTATTTCTTCTAGAGATCAAAACAAGATGGTCCCATAAATGAAATGCAAGTTGCAAGAGAGTGGTCCTAGAGAATTCCAGAGGAAATGCTGGAAGTTGCATTAATCTTCAGCGAGCACTCGGGAATATATGTAATCCCTGTTGTACCAATATCGTCAATAGAAATTCAGCTTTCTGATGCAGTTTTATAGTATCATCAGGTAAGAACTAAAAGCAACAAAGAAACTATAGTTATGAGGAACAAAGAGAAGGTTTCTAAGACCTGCCTATGATTTCCTTCCATAATTTCATAAATCAACTGCCTCTTCATATTGAGTTTTGCTAGCTATCTAATTAAGAACTTGATAATATTTTCACATCTGAATAAACATTTCATATTTCAACCTCTATATAAAACCACTGTCTTCAATTTCAACCTCCCATTGCCAATTACAAAACACTGGCACACAAATCTTAGCTATTATTTCAGATCTCAGCATCATTTTTTGGCATGTTGGAGACATTGGGATGTGATGGCACCTAAAATGTCGCCCTAGTTGAGTTTTTTATATGAAGTTTTGGGGATGCATGGCTGACTATTTGTATTTACTACTTTTAGTACAGATTTCCGTACATCAAAATGTCGTAGTTTAGCTTTTGTGAGTGTTTGTTTCACAAGTTTGATTTAATTTTTGGAACATAGTTACTTTTCAATTTATTTGAATCTATGCATTAAAATTACTTTCAATTGGCATAAGATGTAGATAATGATGGATTATTCACGCAAACGAACGTTGACTAATAGGTACAAAAGGTACTAGATAATTCTGAAGAAAAATACATTTTTCCTTGACATCAATCTGTTAAAGAACGTTGACTAATAGGTACAAAAGGTACTAGATAATTCTGAAGAAAAATACCTTTTTCCTTGACATCAATCTGTAAAGTGTCGAGGGTAATGATTCCATCAGTCAATGGAAGAAGCTCAAGCTTGATGGTGGCCATGGATTGGGCAGGAACACATCTGATGTAACCAGAGTAAATTTTAAACATTGCTCTAAAACTAGAATCTAAGAGAAAAGAATAAAGGAAAATAATGCATACCCTAAAGGAACTCTACTCTGCAGCCACAAATGTGTACAACTGAAGCCAGTACTCGGTATGACATCAGGTGCTGGAGAAGTCTGTTCGTTAAAAGAAACTGACCGAGCTCCAACATCGCTGTTATGTTTCTGAGTCTCTGATACAACAGGGGCTGAGCTAAGCCTCTGCATTAACATATTTTGTCTCTCACCGCCTATTTGTCCCGTGAAGTCAGCAAAACCAACAAATGGACTCATTGGTGAAGAGGGTGAAGAACTCAATGAAATCACTGAAGGAAGTGAAGAGAGGGAGGCAGGAGCAAGTACTGTCAAGGTTAGATCTTCAGCCGTCAAGTTTGAAGCCTGAAGGGTTAAAACCTGAAAATTGAACCATTTTTTGCTAAATTAACTCTACCGTTTGAGAGAGAAGAAAAGTTATTCACATCGATGCAGTCATGCACATGATATCCTAAAGAATTGCTAATGAACCTGAACAGGAAGCTGGATGTTTCCATTTGGTCCAGAAGGGTTTACAGACATTTCAGAAGCAACGGAGATCATCAAATCTCTTGAGATGCGTGGTCGCCAGTCCGTTGGATGTTTGAAGAATAGTCGTGATTCTGCATCCAATTTATTACAGTAAGAAAATCAATTTTTTTATACCCCCGCTTTAGGCTCCAGTTTTTTACAAATGAAACTAAAAGACCAACTTCTCAGATTAAATCGGACAAAAGAAAAAAAAAGAGAGATATATTATACCGGTATAGTTGCATCGACAAGACACCATAATTGCACAATGTTGAGTGTTTGACGCACTCCTCTTGCCCTCAAAGATTTTGGAGGAAAGCCGAAATCCTGATGCTGCATTTTCGAGAGGTAATTGAGATGAATGAAAGCTTCTTTCAGCACTGCCGTTGAAATTCCTCCACATAAAAGTTGCTGGTTTAAGAATGAAAGAGTGCTCTTCACCTCTCCTGCATAAGATACACAAATAAGCTAAAAAGAAACTGAAACAGAATAGAAATACAAGATATAGAGTCTACTCATTCACTAGACAAGTTATAAAGTTGAGCAACTGCCGACTACCTTATTCCTCATTCAAAAAACACAAATATGTACCTCTATGCATTTCAAGTTAATGTGATTTACATCAAGAAACATCAGCCCTGTATGCCAGAACTTTTACTCTTATTTCTACGCATTGAAAAGGGGCAATTATGTCATCTAAATGGGTTCAATCTTCGAAGTTTTTAAAGAATATTCTGTTCTTTTGGTCCTCTCAAACTGGAGAGGCATTGTAAATTGAGTAGTTTTGTAAATAGGGATTATTGGGATAGTACTGGGGAAGTTTTGTAGCCTTGCAGTACTGAGGATTTCTGGTCCTCTTTTGTAAATCCTTTTTCTATTAATGAAAATCTGTTTCTTATAAAAAAATGGGCAATTATTCTTGCTATAAACCTGCCAATGAATTAAGAAGTTGATAAAACTTTAGCATGTTTGTCATTTGAATGGAGAAATTATTGTCACTGTAATCAAATGAATAACTGATTACAGTGTAGTTAAAAGCGTAAGTATGGCTCAAGTATGTCAACTTTTCTGCTTTATCCTGTTGATTTCAGCATGTTGAGTACGCAACTAAGCTCTGGTCATAAAGCCAAATCTTAGCAATTTCTTTAATCATTTCAGGGGAATAGCAAACTGTCGTGCATTCCCATCCATCTCTTCTGGTCATTTCATATCTCTTTGACAACATACAGAAAAACATCAAAGAAAACACTTCCTTCCATCTCACTTTTCTATAAAAACAAAATTACAACTGAGAATTTTCGTATTGGAGTTTATGATTTGGAGAACTTTGCTTGTCTCACAAACAAATCAAATAGATATAGCAAGAGTGGAAACCAACCTGAGCGAAAGGTTTGGCAAATTGTGTTCATCTCCAGCTTCAATGCAAGCAATTGGTAATGATGAAGGTGGTCCACTGTTCGAAGCCTCCTCAATAACAATTGATATGGCATCTATATATACCATAATATCTGGTAAATGTACTGGAGAAACATTCTGCAAAAAATTACATTACACAGATAAATATTGTATAATTATGAAAAAGGTAGTAGGTGCTTATGTTTACAGCTTTTATTTATGCAATTTGGTTATAAAGAAACAGTGGGTGCTTTAAGGGTATTATTACTAAAGATAGTGATACTATCTTTTGGTGTACAGTAAGAATGATTAGAGAGAGGGCTTGGTCCTTTTCAAAAATTGAGAGATCTTTTGTTAATATTAGGCTTCAATGGCCTAAAGGTTTGCCAGATAAAAAATTTCGGTGAGGTAGCTTAGAGCCTCTGTTTTGTTGCATTGTTAGTTGTTTCTTAGTTGTTTTTGTTGTTTGCCAAGGGTATGCCTCTTAATGTTATTTCGGTTGAAATATATTTACTTTTTAACCGAAAAATAAGAAAACAAAATTATACTAAGAATTTCACTCATAAAAATATAAAGCACCTTTATCTGAACACAAAGAAGATCCTCCGTATTGCAGTCAGCTGCAAACGATTTTATTTCAACAGGCTGAATTATCTCAAGTTTCCTCCTCCACCTTCTACCTGGTATATAAATTCCTTCCAGTCCACATCGGACAGAGAATCTTTCACGCTCCAAAGATACACCCCGGAATGACAAAAGCTCTTCAGTACCGGTTTTCTGACTCTTTGAAAACTTTTGAGATATATCCCAATCTTCAAGGTCAAAGTTTGACTTAGAACTGGTAGTTTTAACTGGTGAAGGAAGTGGTGTTGTATTCTGAGGCAACGAGGACATGGAGTAACTTCTAAAATTTCCAAAAGAGAAGAGTTGAGAACCAGATGAAGAAGAAAAATTAGGCTTTGGAGATGCACTACCAACTCCTACACCAGGGCTTAAATGAGGAGGAGATAAAGGACGAGCAGGAGAAGCTATTGTGTTATCCAAGGGATGCAGCCATTTTAACAATTCGTCACATGTATCTGGATTTGGATATACCATACTGTCCAAATTTGACAACCTCCTCTCCTGATATTTCTCAAATTGAAGAACTTCAATCACAGGATCTCTAAAAAATTCAACATCAATATTAACTTTTAAAAGCACCTGCATCCTTCCAAACAACAAAACAGAGTGAGAATCAGTAATCATGACAACAACTTACCCTGCCATGAATGTGGACACTCGAAACTAGGGATCACAAAATGAAAGGATAAAATTGCATTTCAAAGTATAAGATAAGCAGCTGAGTTCTTATATTTGGCTAGTATTCTGACATTGGGAGAAGAGAATAGTTCTGATCTTCTAATTGTCACAATAAATGATCACTTATCACAAAGTGGTAAAGTGGTATTGACTTCTCCCACCTTCAGTACAAGTCCAAGCAGGCAATGAAATATTAACAATCCAACAAAATTTGAACCCAGAAACATTGCCTCTGAAAGAGTCTCATTCTTTCGCCTTTGTCAAACTAATAGAGGAATTTCATGCCGTTTTCATGCAGAAAGTACATGCTGAGGTGGAACTAAATCACCATCCTAGCTTTCACAATAAAAACAGAGACCCAGAGAAAATGACAATTGATGCATTAAAAGGAACACATAGTTGATATAATGTTCATACGGTCAATACAGCAAATCAAAGTGCTAGAAGATATTCTATACATCATTGTTACAGTAGAGGCAGAACTAGGATTCTTCTTAAGGGGTACCAAAATCTAAGATACAAAATTCTTAAATTGGTGGTATTGATGTTTATCAAAATTTCTTTACAATAAAGTAGTTTGGGTTGACAATTTTGTAGAAACATGGGCCAATTCAACATAAATGGCAAAAAAAATTTACGGAGGATATAATTATAAAATAGTCCAAATACAATGAGTATTTTCACATAATAGTTTTATTTTCGATTTGTTATATTATAGTTAATTAAGGAAACAGATTTACTAACTTATTTAACCTTTTGGGCTTGGTGTGTCAATTGTACTTCACTTCACAAACTCAAAATATTTTTGACTGAAATACAAATATGCTTAGGAAAAAATGACAAATCTAGCGGGTGCCATGGCACCCCTCGGAATAAGAGTAGTCCTGCCTCTGGTTACAATAAGTATCAGCGGCTGAATGCTATATTGGCATGTTATAAATATAAATAAAAAATCATGAATCCTAAGAGGTATACAAGGTTTCTGTTCAAAACAATCTAGAAGATAAATATTACTTACCACTATGTCTCCATTAGGAAGGGAACAACACTTAACAGTATTTCTTGCCACTCCACCTGATACATTGGCATCAAAGTTTCCTCGATCAATAATTGCATTAATATATGAAGAATGTTTGCTGCTTTTTTGGAGTCCACTCCCATTAGTTTTTTGACCATCCATCTCTGAGGATTCTGGAGATTTATCGAAGGAACCTTTTCTTGACCACAGTGGCTCTCCAGACTCTGCAATTCTAACAAAGAAATGAGAGTTTTCAAATCTTTGCAACAGTAATTCAGTCTGACGTCTGTGATCTTCCATTCTAAGAAGGGATTCACCAGCAAAAGCTTCCTTTTGTGGATAAATATTCCCACTAGACATGTTTTCACCATTCTGATCTACAGCTTGATCCGGATTTACACTTTCTGGTCCAGACACTAAATTTGAACCATCCTCCACATTTTCATTTTCTTTACTCAGGCTTTTCCGTTTCCCATTTTTGCTCATCATTGCAGCAACTTTAAATGGCGTAATAACTTCTGTATCCTGCTTACAAGCTGACAAACATGCCATGATATGGATCTGTTCCCCTGGATAAGAAACACATTTAAAGTCCATGAAAAGTAGGTTTCCTTGGGGGAAATACCACTGATGCATGTTAAAAATTAAAGAACCAAGGGATTTAAGAAGAGTAGCTACCAGGAAAAACAAAGGAGCGGTCTAGAGAGTGCAATGAATGTATATCTGGTGCTTCATTCCAATCATCAGGAAGTTTTTCTACAAGAGCATATTGAGAGTCAGATATACTGATATACAACATATTCTGCTCTCCCATGGAGTCACACTTAGCACAAGAACATAATTACAAAAACTTAAAAGGACTTCAGCGAAATCAAAGATTGAAATAACTATTTCAGGTGATAACTTCTGGAAATAATGGTTCATATAAAAAAAATGAAAAGAGTTAATCCAGCTAGATGCACCGTCGGTCCGAAACACACCAAATAATGGACAAGGGATTAGGTCGCAACAAAAGCTTTTAAGTCAACCAATCATATAGCCAGTTAAATGAGAAAGACCTAGCAAAATAAAGCACGTTGAATACACTGTACATATCAGAAAGTCGAAAGCACCATAAAACGTAGTAACCTAGTAACCAATATCTACATTAATCCACTTTAACATAAGCCTGTAGGCTGTAGCATGCTTATTAGCACGATAATCAAGAACATGAGCATCTTATCTAACTCCATGCATATATTTAGACATGAGAGCATTTGTTTGCTTGGCAACCTATATAAAACAAACTGATAGTAAGGATGAGAGCCAACCGTAAGGAATTGTAATCCACCCTTCTTCAGCAGAAACATCAGAGTGCTTTTCTAAAAATTTGCTATCACTTTTGTCATTTCGATCAACGGTGCTTTTGTTGTCATCTCCAGCTATATCAGTCTCACCATCACAATTTTCAACTACAGAATACTGTGGCTGTAAATCTTCAGACATTAAACCTTCCAAAGTTACCGCGTGTTGTGATGTATAATGCGAGTCTGCATAAGTTTTGCTAGGAGATGGTTGTTCTGCATGTACATTCTGGGTAGACCGCAGCAGGAAGTTCATTCTCCAAAAAGTAACTGCAAAAACAAATACGTATCTCATAATTGAATCTGAGAATTAATAAAAACTAAAAAGACGATATTTGATGAGAGTCCTGCAGAATTACTCTGAGTCAAATGTGATATTTAAAACAGCAGGAATACAACAAAGCCATACAAACTTGAAACCACATATCATGCAATGTAAGTTAAGATCGACCGTCACCTGGAAGATTGAAGAATTACATGATGGATTCTGACCCATTATAAACACAATAAATTCAAAACCACAGTATTAAAAAAGAAAACAGATAGTTAAATAGGGCATTGAAGAGTCTCTGCAGGGAGCGAGTCAAGAGAAGCAAAAATGTGGTGGGAAAATGAATAATTCGGTTACCTGATCGGGGATAAGCCGGAGGGACTCCACTTTGGAATCACGGAGAGCAAGTTGCAGAGCAGAGGGTAAATCAGTTCAGACTTCAGAGTTCAGAGTCGACGAGCTTATTAACGATCTGTTTCGATCTGACGGGATATAGCCTTCAATTTGGGGTTTGATTCTGATCGGGTCGGTGAGAACCCAGTGACAACCCTGTGAAAAATTGGTGCTCTGTGAGAGAGATGGACAGATGAAATCGATGAGAGAAAATCAAACGAGAGATAGGACGTTGAGATAAAAGGCACAGACAGAGATGACATGACGTACTTAATTGCCTTTAGAATCGCGTTTACTTACCTTTAGAATTAGATGAAACTTGTACTCGCTTTTCTTAGAAATCAATGAGAGAATGTAATTGTCATAAAAATAAAATTTAAAATCAGATTAACGTGAGTTTATATATGAATTTCTACCCTTGATAAAACTTGGATAGACTTTACCGCCTTGGGAATGAATTAGAGGATACGGTTTGGTAGGATTAGGATAAAGCTCATCGTGTCGGTCCGTCGTCATGACCTCCTCAGTAGGTTTTAGATGCATCGTCCTCTCGTTGAGGATGAATCTAGGAACACGTGACAGCGTCCTATACGTTGACCTCTACTTACACTTGACAATTGTTGATTGGTCAATCATAAAATAGGGTTTACCCATTACTTTCTATATAAAGATGCTTAACACTCTTATTGATGAGGGTTTGATATTTTGACATTATACACACACATGTGGGGGCTCTCTCTCTATCTCCCTCTCATTGGCAACCCCAAGGAGGTGCATTTGCTGGCGGTTGTCATCGTCTAAGCCACTAATGATGCTCATACTTTCCTCCACGCTAGACCTCCACATTCACAAGGCTTCTCCAATGACTAGGCTACTCTTCGTTATTGTACTCGATCCAGTTCAAAATCCACTCTCGAAATAATGACGACTCCACTGGGGAGTGGTCTGTCGGAAGAGGTCTGTTGTGGAGGACTTCTCCATTTTTCAGATTCAGATCTAAAGTTTTTTTAGAAAAAAAAAACAGATCTGGAAAAGCTTGTTGTTTTGAGATTCACGGACTGATTTGTATCTTTGTTCTCCATTGTTGTCATATGTGCATCACAATCTGGCCTAATGCACTGAGTTTCTTGGCTACTCTTTGCAATGGATTAAAAAAATCAGATGGAGAATTTCATATCAAGAATGGTTGTAATGGCAGCTGCCACCATCACCAACCGCAAAGGGCAACAACGGGGCTCCCAGTCATCGTCGAGCAAGGTAGAACCTCATATCCAGGATTCCAGATCTTGGATTTCAAGTTTCAGATCTACAAAATGAGAAACCGATTATTGAACCTTAGATCTACATAAAACAAGGCATTTTCAGATTTCAAAACACCCCCAAAAGGAATCAGATGAGATTTTCATTAATTTCGAGGTGTTTGCGGTCAAAAAGGGCCGTCGGAGATGGCCGCACGCGTCATCGTCGATAGTTGCTTCATCATTACTCGTGTTGCAGGTTTCGGGTTGACATACCTGAATTGTTAAGCTCCGGGTCGACACACCAAGAAAGCAGGCCAGTCCACGCATCGTCCGTGTAGCCCGACGTGTGCTACCCATGTGGTTTATGCTCGACCCGCGCGTGACCCGTGACCCGTACTTGACCCGAGCTCTCTGTCCACCATATGCACTCCCAAGCACAACCCGCGGGAAGACGCCTGACCCGATCTGCGCCCGATCGTGACCCGCGTTTGGTCATCCTTGGCTCGCGGCCTATACACCAACTCCCTCCTTCCAGCAGCCCAATGCCTGGCCATTGGCTCTTCAAAGGGCCAGCACATGATTATTTCACAACACCCCTTAATGAAAAAGCCTTCACAAATTCAGCCACGGTTATACTATCGAGTCTCAATTGCACGGGTCACCGACCGTATGCAGACAAACGTAGGACACCAAATTGTAAGCTAAGTATTTTTTTAATTATTGTTTTGTCTTTAAATACTTTATGCATTTTATCAATCGAAAGTGTGTTTAGAGTTTGATACCTTAAAGAGCTTATATTTGATTTGGCCAGTTTTATGACAATCATTTTATTAGAAGGACTCAAAAATAGCCTAAACTCATATCTTCATTCATAATGCATGCTTAACTGCCTATAATTTATTGGAGTAACACTCTCATGCATGTATGATTCTCTTTATGCGAGTTGAATATGAATCTAGATTGTATTAAATTTACAAATCGAGCATATTTATATAAGAGAGAAATATACATGATTTTATTCTTTAATCTCTCTTATTAATTTACATCTTTGATTAGCACATTTTATATCATATATGTTTTACATTACATTCGACCTGACATTCGCTTCAAGAGTTTGGCACTTGTCACCTAATTCACTCTGTCATTATGGACATATATTTTCCTTCACATAAGAGGATTTTTTGGATAGAACAAATTATGAGGATTTATTGACTTGTTTATCATCTTGTCATGAAAATTATGGATTTATTCATCTTCAACGTCAACTCTCCATAATAATTCTGGATTTATTAATCAAGTTATCACGTATATTTCTAGACTTATTATTGAGCTCATCATGGAGATATACAAATTATGCACTAACTTATTATGGATATTTAGGATTTATCAATAAACTTATTATGCGGGTTTCTTAACTGATTATCTGACTCATCTTGAGAGGATTGTTGGATTTATTATCTGACCTTTCATGGGTATTCATAGATTTATCAACCCAATTATTGTAAGTATTTATGAAATTTTTTATTATTTACAAATGTCTCATGATCTCTGCCACATCAATCTGAATCACACCTAAAAGGGGCTCTAGTATACATATGAGTAATTCTTTGTTATGTATTCTACATTATCGTTTCTGTTTAGTATATGCTCTCACAATTAGTTTTTCATTTTACTGGGAGATTCTCCTTTGACCAATAATCAAGACAACAAGAATAAGGACTTATTTTCTATGAGAATTTTATCATCCATAACTATAATATCATTGTGAAAAGGGTTTCCAGCCTCCTCTAAGTGTGTCAGTAATACCACATAGTGAAAATATTTTTTATGTTAGTTCTACACACCCACGGTAATAGAAAATAACAATGTTTGGTACCTCGAGCAGAGTATTCCAGGTCAATTGCTGCCTCGGGTTAATGATTCATCGCTAAGTGTACCCGAGGTAATGACAAACTTACGACGAGGGGTGACTTAAGACTGTTGAGAAAAAATCATCGCTAAGTGCACCCAAGGTAATGACAAAATTACCATGAGGGGTGACTTAGGACTGTTGGGCAAAAATCATTACTAAGTGCACCCGAGGTGACGACAAAATTATCACGAGGGGTGACTTAGGACTGTTAAGTAAAAACCACCGCTAAGTGCACCAGAGGTGACAATAAAATTACTAAGAGGGGTGACTTAGGACTGTTAATCAGAAATTACTGCTAAGTGTACCTATTAAAGGTAGATTAGGATTGTTGAAAAGAAAAAATCACTATTAAGCGCACTCGTGGTAATGAAAAAGTTATCACGAAGGGTGACTTAGAACTGAAAGACGTTCGGCATAATAATCTTTACTTCGAATTTTGTAGTTGTAAAAATAACCTGAAAACTTATAACGAGTCAGTTATCTACGAACGTATTTAAGATGATTTAGCAAAGTTTTTTCTTCAAATGTGTTTAAGACGTTTCAACAAAGTTAGTTCATGGAATGTATTTAAGATGATTGAACAAAGTTGACTCCTAGAACACATTTAAGATGTTTCAGCAAAGTTAGTTCCTAGAACGATTAAGATGTTTCAACAAAGTTGGCTCTTGGAAAGCATTTAAGATGTTTCAGCGAAGTTAGTTCCTTGAACGCATTTAAGACGTTTCAACGAAGTTAGTTCATGAAACGTGAAGTTTGTTCCTGGAACGCGTTTAAGATGTTACATCAAAGTTTGTTCCTAGAACATTTCAGATGTTTCAGCAGAGTTAGTTCCTGAAGCGCATTTAAGACGTTTCAGCAAAGGTTATTCCTAAGACGCAGAAGATGTTTCAGCAAAGTTTGTCCGTGAAATGCAATAAACACATTTCGGAGAAGGTAGTTTTGTGAAACTTAGCAACTGTTGCAAATCCCTTCGAGGGGGAACTTGATCGGCCGCCATAACATATTTGAAACACAAGTTACTATTTACTTTGCTCATTACTGCGAAATTTGGCCATTGTGGTATGGATTAAATCTAACTTGGAAATTTATCATGGATATGCTTATGCTAAAAGTCGTGTGTAAGGTCGACGTAAGTGCGGAGTATAGATGCATGATAAGGGTTCGAAGTAGGAACTAATGAGTATGTGCAATGACAGTTCAAAGTAAGAACTAACGAATAATAAAAATCTGAAGTAGGAATGAGTATCCCTTTAAGCGTGACCATTATAAATAGTTTAAATGGTCACATAAGTACATGCCTCCTTTGGTAGCTTGATTATATTTTCGTGTATATATGTGTATTCTTAGGCATTATCATGCAGATTCCTAAGTATATGCGCTTTCACATGCTAAAATCATCTAAAGACGACACTTCAACGTGTTTAGCTGCCGCCGAGCAATTTCTTGATGAATTCTACCATTGTTAATTTTCTTTTGGTGAAAGTCCTCTCTGGTGAGTTTTTCTCGATCAGTCGTCCAATATCATTAATATTAGAGAGCGATGGTACATTTATTCATGACTCTGATGAATTATCTCTAATAATGTTAAATATGAACGTATCGTTGAAACATATCTCTCATATACGAGCATGACATAGTAAAAAAAATGTTATTTGGCGCTGTTAACTTCTTATGATACATTGGCATCTGAACAGACATTGTGAACATGCATATGGTACATATATTATCAAGTATACTCGCTCGTGCTAACATTGAACATAAGGTTGTGTATTACTTGTGTATACATATTTTTCAGCTAGTCATTCTTCAGTGAATATTGTCATGATCAGATTGTTTATTGAGTGAGGTAAGTCGTAGTCAACTACTTCTTACATCTTTTACTATAGGCTAAATGAAAGCAATTGGTACATCATCACATCCAACTGGGGGCTACAACAACAAATATAATCTTACATGACTGATTTAGTGAATAAATATTCGTCATTATAGTTGAACATCTCTCAAATTGATGGCTAATCAAGTAAGATCACAACACACACCGAGACTATGTACAAGTTCAAATGCTACACATTTGAACTTGCACATGGGGTTAATGTTTTTCCATGGATTTCTACCATTGACATACCCGCTAGGTCCACCCGTCCTGTTCAGACTCCTGTGATTATTTACCCGTAACCGTCAAGTCAAGTGACAAGACTTGGATGAACTCTTACCGCCTTGAGAATGAATTGAAGGATACGGCTTGGTAGGATTAGGATAAAACTCATCGTATCGGTCCTCCGTCATGACCTCCTCAGTAGGCTTTAGATGCATCATCCTCTCATTGAGGATGATCCTAAGAACACATAGAAGCGGCCTATAAGTTGGCCTCTACTTACACGCAATCGTTGATTGGTCAATCATAAAATATGGTTTACCCCTTACTTTCAATATAAAAATTCTTAGGACTCCTATTGAGGGGGGTTGGATATTTGGACATTATACACACACATTTGGGGGCTCTCTCTCCATCTCCCTCTCCTTGGCAACCCCAAGTAGGTGCATTTGTCGACGATTGTCACCATCTAGGCCACTAAGGATGCTCATCCTTTCCTCCACGCTAGACCTTCACATTCACAAAGCTTCTCCATTGACTAGAGTACTCTTCGTTCATGTACCCAATCCGGTTCAAAATCCACTCCCGAAACAATGTGTTTTAACTATCAGGAAACAAAATCAGAAATCAGATTATTTGAAGCCTAATATTTAAAATATGTCTCTGTAGTTTTACCAAAATGTAAATTATATCTCTAAATATTTTTGGGTAAACTATAGTTTTACCCCCTGCATTTTGGTGAAACTTTCATTTTAGACCCTCCACTTTAAAAATTGACAGAGTAGACCCTACAATTACATTTTGCATTCACTTTAGACCTTCCGTAGCACCACCACTTAAAAATAATAACGGTCTGTCACGATCTGTCTATGTGACATTACGTGGCAAATAGTTTAACGCCACATCATGTTTTTAATTTACTCAGCTGCCACGTGGTAAAATGATGTGGCGTTAAAATTAACGCAACCTAAAATTAACGTCACGTAAAATTAACCCAACGAGCAAAACTTGAAAAATTTACACCTTCAAAAATTTACCACCCAAAACGCAATCTTCCTCTCTTAAGCGGTTAGGGTTCACAAAATCACCCAACCAAATCGCTAGTTGTGCTCGAAATCGCTTCAAAGTTTTGCTCAAGTTACTGCAAGTGATCAAAGGACTTTGAGGAGGTTGAAGCTCTCTGTTTGGAGGAGGTATTTTTTCAAGTCTGGTATTCGATTTCTATCTGTTCTGTTCTTTGAGTATTCATAAAATTAGGGTTCGAGTTACGGAATTGAGTTCCGTTCTTTGAGTTTTGCTCGTTGATTTTTAGAAATTAAGGTTCGAGGCTAGTCTTCGAGTTCTGCTTGAGTTACCAAATCGCTCATTTATTATTCAAGTCTGGTCTACGAGCTAGATTCGCTTTTCCAAAAGTATCTTTTTGTGGTGATATTGAAATGTGGACAGTCAGTTACTTGTGTTTGAGTTTTGTTTTATGATTAAAGATTTTCGGTTGCTGCAGCATCTTTGTATACGATTTTCTGGATTGGGATTTAGTTCTATTATAACCAATGATGACGGCGAGTAATTTTAAGTGGCTAATGGCGGTGAAGCACTACTATAATTTTAGCCTTAGATGACGGTGAAAACCCGTCCTTATAACCCTATAATGACGGTTGATCGCTTATCATCTATCGGGCTATCATCTTTACTCTTTTTCAACAAAAATTGTCATAATAGGGTGCCGCCAAAAGCAATTAGATGACAGAGATTCTCATTCATCATAGGTGCCGTAAAAACCAATTAGATGAAGGGGAATCCCATTCATCATAGGTGCCGCCAAAAGCAATCAGATGACGCATAATCCCCGTCATCTAATGTCCAAATTATTTTTTTTAAAAACTATCATGGAAAGGAAAAAAATGCATTTCCATGACAGCTTTTTTCATTAAAAAACATTCTCACGACAAATTAATTTTATAAAACTGTCATGGAAAGACATTGCCTTTCCATGACAGCCCTTCAATATTTTACATGTATTTTGGAAAACCATGAAAAAATGAAAATAAATATAGGGTGAACCACACAGAAACATAAGAGTGGAGAAATAACTCAGATTTAGTAAAAAGCATGTGAAAGCAATAGTTTTTAATCATACAAAGCATGTGAAAGCAATAGTTTTTAATCATACAAAGCATGTGAAAGCAATATACATGAAAATATTAATCATATCCTTTTTAAATTTTTACTTAATAAGTTACCTAAAGTCCAACAGAACTTCCATCAGAATATAATAACTACCGTATGCTATCTCTAGATATGCTGAGACATAAGGAACGTTTCAATTCAATATTAATCAACTGTACTTCCATTTTCACTCCATCTTCATCTGTAAAAATTATTTAAAAAATATCCACAAGCTAGATATTTATTTATAAGAAGAACAACAATGATCTTTATGAAAACAATTGCAGGAGGACAATAGAAATATGGCATCTAAAACACAACTAAAAATTTGTACATCAACGTATACACCCAAAAAAAACACTTCAAGTTAATTTGTACATGACATAGTTAAATCCTATAAATGTCTACATAAATAAAAAGATACAGAAGTGACTGACTTTATTCTAACAAAGCATAACTAATTCACAGTACAATTATTCACCAAATCAGAAACATATTAGAAACTTCTCGTCTACTTCCCATCACCATAAACAATTAAAGGCTCACTTCTCAACGCCTATATTATCCCCACTAATCATAATTAATACCCTATTTACACTACAATAAATCCACATTTTGACCAAATGAATCCGCTCATTCTATTTAACAATCTTACATGTGCCACAAAATTACTGACAACACGCCCGTCATCGATGCACATTTTGGGTCCGTATGTGTTAAGTATTCTAGCAATCCTCACCTGCGAAGGAAAAAAATCATTTTTGTTAATAAATTTGACAACGAATAATTCTAAAAAAATCTTCCATTTCTTTTAAGCTAAAGAACCCAAAAATATCCCATCGAATTCATGACAAGGATCCTATCTGTTAAAAGCATTCCATCGTATTCATGCCCTTACGACTTTCCACCAAAGTACTAAGTTAGTAATGATGATATTTTCAGAGTAGAGTTCCTTTAAAAATCAACAAAAGTTAACACAAACCAAGTTCAAAAGTTTTAAATAAAAACTTAAAGAATTTATTAATGGATAAAAAATTCAGTAATAGACGACGTTGAAAAAAGTAACTACAAGAAACACGTGTATTTGCCTAATGAAGTTTGTTTATACCAAACATAAGTACAACACGAATAAATGGCAGCATTTAGTAATTTTAAAGTTGAGTGTGAACTAAAAATAAGTTCAACTCAAATCAAATAAAGAAGTCTAACTAAAGGCCTATTGATGAAGTACGAGATCATAAATGAATATTAAAATATACGCTACAAAAGTCACCTTAACATTTGTTTTAAACTTTAAACATATGGGATAGATACGAGTGTAAATTCAGGAAATGAATAAAAAAACAAATCTTTCATGGCTTTTCAAATATGCAAATCCCAATCAAAAATAAATGTAAGAGATTGTTAATAGATATATGTTAGATGAGCAATGAGTAGTCGCTAAAAGTGAAGGATTTGAACAAGAAAAGAAATTCATCCTGAATAAACATTCCAGCAAATTTATCTTTAAGTATTAATATATCATCTGCCGAAGTTACCCCATTCAAATTATTTAGAACAAAAACTAAATAGGTTTCAACTTCAATTGAAAGGTGAATAAGAAAGGTCATGGTCACTCATTGATTACAAGTTTATAAATGAAATTACCTGAAGGCACTATACATATCTCTTAGTGTATCCTAGATCATTTACTAACGTTACTTCCAAGGCCTTTGCCAATTGTCGAGCAGATGTCATAAACCTAAATCAAAATTTTAAATTAACCATGTTTCATTGAAAATAAAGTTCCCAAACCTCATGCTTTCGGCTATGTTTTTATGTTTATCTATTGTTGGCTTCCAAAAATTGTGTTATGTGATTGTGGATGTATCTATGTATAGTTTATTCTAAGTACCCCAATATATTTGTTGTGGGTGTTATGTACTAAGAATATGCACCCTCTATGGACAGGGGAAGGGGGAATGAGTTTCTGTGCTAGGCATATCTGCCTATCAGTAGTAAAAGCATCATTTAGTGGCAAATGGATGTCTTTTGACTATGGACATGTAATTTAGTTGACAAAAATTAGAAGTCATATCAGAATAAATTGAAGTTCACAATTGAACCTATTGTTAGGCTTTATGTAGCTCCTAATTTGTGATGGTTGCTTTTATTTGATTGTTTTTTAGGGCATAGATTTGGGTTTTTAGTTCTTACCCTTCTGGGACTCTATTTCAATACGTGTACCAATTAAAAAGTTATTACGAACGACAACCACTTGATCATTATCATTTCTCAACCACAACATATAGATGTTTTATTTTGTCAAACAGGGATAAATATTTAAACTTTATATTAAAAAAAGCACATAGTGAGAAAAATATCTTTAACATTCAAGATACTTACATAATAGCAGAGTGGTATATTGGACCAATTAACCAACCACAGTTCTATCTTAAAAGAGAAAGAAAAGAATGCATGATGGATAAATACTTTCTTCAAAATTAAATAAATACATAAGGAAAGAACATACACATTACAATTAGCTTACAAGTTCTGGAGAAGATAAGTTGGATGATACATTTGCACAATAGTATGATACTTTTGAGCTACTACTCCAAGATGACTAGCCTGCAAATCACATTTGATCAATTTAATAAGAAGACTGTTCACCAATCTCTCCAGTCATTGCCTCATCAATTATCTTGTCTATCACTTCTTCGACATGATACGAGACGGTGAGACTTAGCTTTAATTTAGCAAGTATATGTATGAAATCTAAAATTTTGATCAGAAATTGAATATACGATGAAAATAAGCAGAAGGAAGCATGATACATGATCTTTGCTTACCACAATTTCTAGCTTAACTTTAGCAACAAAATTGTCTTCCAAAAATTTAGAGCCTACAAAATATTAAAGCAAAAACAAACACCCATTCAACAAGCATGATAGATAAGCTGAGTAAGGAACTGAGCATTTAGATACATGAAAGCAAAGCCATTACTCTTATAAAAGGGAAAAAGAATTAACCTAAAATGGTAACATCCAAGGCCATGCTTGACGCCACAATTGAACTCCCCTACATAACAGCTACCATCAGAGTAAGTTTGAGCCCCAATGCCATGGCTCTGCCCATTACACTATTCTCCTGTAAAAGTATCTCCTTTGTAGAACCTACAGACCCTAAATCCATGTCTCAGACCCTGCCGATACTATCCTCGATAACGGTTCCCTCTCGCCTAGCTTTCAATCCCATACCAAGAAATCTCAAACAGAGTGAAAGGCGAAGAACGAAGATGATAGGGAGGGAAGTAAATAGAAAATAAAATCGAAACCAAGCCTATTTTGAAAGTAAAGCTAGAAACCCTAACTAATTCAATCTCGGACTCAAAATCAAAGGGTTACCAAAAATCAAATGAAAATTTTGAACAAGAACCCTAAATCAGAAATTAAAAATAAAATCATAGAAATTTGAACAAGAACCCTAAGCCAGTGAGAGGCTGACCACCTCCCTCTTGCGGTATCAATTTCTCCATCACGGGGCTTGAAGACGGTGGCTTCTTAGTCACACCCTCTAGGGGTTTTGATTTCCCCGTCGCGAGGCTTCAAAATCGTGGGGCCGTGGCTTCTCAGTCGCGCGGCTGAGAAGAAATGGACGGAGAGAGAGAGAGAGAGAGAGAAAATTTCTAGATCTGAATCGTGAAAGAAAGAGATAGAGAGAAACCTTAATTCTAAGGAGTGATATTCGTCAAATCTGAAGCAAATAATTTAAGATAGATTGGGGATTAGGGTTAAAAGGCATGGCATTTTTGTAAATAAAGAAAAATTATGGAAATATATCAATAAAAAAAATAAAAAAGTGAGAGGTTACTATAATATACCAAAAAATAGCTGACATAACAAGTCAGATATTAATGACACTGTATTTGACACCTGTCATATTATCTCAAAAGTTAAAATTTGTCTCTTTTCCTTTGGCAGCTTTTATAGAGTTGTCATTATAATGTATATTGGGTGTCATTATATCCCTATATTATAGTAGTGAAGGTGTTGACATATCTGATTTTTTTGTTTGTTTCTATATTCAGTTTGTTGTCTTTGTTAGGCAATCGAAGTGCCTGCATAGTTTCTTTTCTTTATTTATTATGTAATCTTGAATGTGTGGTTATCCGTATATATCATTTTAGGATACAAAAACTATCCTTCTTTGGTTTACACTTGTATTCGTTGATTTTCAAAAAATTAGGGTTCAATTTTAATCTCACTACCCCCTTAGAAATACATATAAATCGTAATTTCAAGGTTATTTGATATTGGCTGGAGATTGTAGTTTCATTGATTTTCAGCTTTTACTTTATATTTCACTTTCCAATGTACAGAATTGGCCTAAACACGATGGCGTTATGATAATATTAATATATAGTTGACGAAACTTTTGGCAATCACCATAAATCATATGTGACAGTATTATAATTATTTTATAGTCTTATAAGTATGTTGATGTTGCTGGAGCATTTATATTAGACATGCAGTGAGTTGAAGGAGCATTTGATCAATGTAATGTTGCTTGATTCTTTGCATTTCCAGAATTATTTTACCCTCTTTTGAAAAACAAATTATATCTTCGTAAACCATAAAATTATAAAAGACCTGTGAATATATTTACTTTCTATAACTAAAAAAATTATTTCAAGTTACATATAACTGGTTTGGTATTACTTGACCATTGTTTTAATTTATCTCTAATTTATGTGTAAGGTCCTATGTTCCCATGTTCTAGTATTCAATTTTCCTCCTTTGCTTTCATTCACTAGTATGCAGAGCATGTCAATTTTCCTCCATTTTCATGTTCTATATTCATTTTCCTTTCTGCATTACATGTTGTAAGTAAAGTTTAGGCAAAAATATATTTTTAGTTCTCCAGGTTTACATAGATTACCAAATGTTGGGTATATATTTAGTGAACTAATGCATCTGATTCCATCTCTTAATTTCTGTTATGTTGTATATACATCTGATTGAGGTTTTCTAATCGCAGAGATGGCACCATATCCATTTTCAATTCATGTGCATCATAGTGGTCAATTTGAATGGTCCACTCCTATAAGATACTTAGGAGGTAAAATATCTATTTTTGATGACTATGACTCAGATAAGATGAGTCTGCTAGAACTAGAGGATATGTTTGACTGTTCTGGTGCTCTTGAGTATACTACCATGTATTATGAAAATCCTGGAAAGGATATGGATTCTGGTTTGGTAAACATAAGGACCGGTAGGGATGTAATGCATATGTGTAGGGTAGTTCCACCTACTAGACTTATACATGTTTATGTTGCACGTTCTCCTGAGTCTTTGCTTGTTGAGTCTTTGCTTGCTGATGATTTGAATGTTGATAATGAGAATATGCATGTTGTTGATTAAGATGAAAGTGATAGTGATTACTGTGAGGGGAGTAATAGTGTGGGCAATGACAGAGAATCTAGTGGGAGAAGTGATAGTGATGCAAGTGTTGAGAGTATTGACTTAGATGATGTTGTTGACAGTGATTATGAGCTTAATAATAATAAATTTGATGTTGTGGGGATTGAGCCACAAGGTTCACATGAGCCATAAGTGGAGCTTGATTCTGAGGAGTTGAATTCTCCTCCAAATTCTGACAAGGAGAATCCAAAAGTAACTCAGAATTCATGGTTGATAGTGACATGCGCAATGTTGTTTTTAATTAGGAATAAAGTTTAAAAACAGAGTTGGGTTCCAAGATGTTAAGACCCATGCTAGACAAAGTGGGTATGATTTGAAGTTTTTAAAAATGAGGCACGTAGAGTACTGGTCAAGTGTACTGAGAATGGTTGTCCATGGAGATTATATGCATCATTGATGCAACAAGGGAATAACATGCAGATAAAGTCCTTTAATCCAGAGCATAGGTGTTTTAGAACCTTCCAGAATAGGCATGTTAGTCCTAGATGGCTCGCAAAATATTACATAGACAGATTTAGGACACATCATCGGTGGAAGTTGAATGACATTAGGAAGACAGTGAGGAAGGACCTGTTAGTGAACATTTCGACAAGCCAAGCATATAGAGCAAGACAATATGCTTGGAGGGAGATTGAGGGGACTTATACTGAACAATATGCTAGGTTCCGTGACTAATGAAATTAGTTATTGAACTCAAATAGGGGAAGTACAATGAAGAATCAAGTTGACAGGCCTCAGATTGATAAGACTGTTATCTTCAAAAATTGTATGTTTGTTTATATGCTTGCAAACAAGGGTTTTGAGTGGTTGCAGACCTATCATTGGCCTTGATGCTTGCCATCTTAAATGTCCTTGTGGAGGTCAGTTAATGGCAGCAGTTGGTATTAATGGCAATGATGGTCTTTATCCCATTGCTTGGGCAGTTGTGGAGAATGAGTCAAAGGATTCTTGAGGATGATTCCTGCATTTATTACTCAGTGATATAGGAGGCGTGGATGAGTCCCAACAGTGGACTGTTATTTCAAACCAACAAAAGGGTTTGAAAGAGACTTTGGAGGATTATCCTACCTTTGATCACAGGTTTTGTGTTAGGCACTTATATGCCAACTTCAAGACCACATGGAAAGGTAAGGTTTACAAGGATTACATGTGGAATGCTGCAAATATGTGGTTGAAAAATCATCCTACCAAACATTAGGCAAAGCATGCATTCAGTGTTTATCCAAAGTGTGACATGTTACTTAATAGCTTTTCTGAGAGCTTCAACGCATACATCTTGGAATCTAGGGACAAACCGATAATGACAATGAATGAGAATATCCGAAGGACTTTGATGAATCAGATACAACAAAAGAGGGTTGAAATTATGAAGTATGATAGTCTCATTGGTTGTAAAATTAAACTGAAGTTCCAGAAGTCTGTTGAGGCTTTTAGGAATTTTCAAGTTGTATGGAAGCTGATTGTGGAAGAGACAGGTATGTGGTTAACTTAGATGCTAGGTCTTACAGCTGTTGTAGATGGAATGTGTCTAGTATTTCTTGTGTGCATGCCATACAATGTAATTACTTTATGGGCGGTAACCCTGATGAGTATGTTGATAAGTTCTATCACAAAGATGTAATGTTAGCCACTTATTCACATTTTATATAACCATGTAATGGGCCAAACCTTTGGCCTAAAGTCACCAATGATGAAAATATGGTGTTGCCTCCAAAGTTCAAAAGGCCACTGGGAGGCCAAAGAAATAAAGAAGAAAAGACAGTGATGAGCCAACAAATCCAATAGGGTTGAAGAGAAAGAATAGACACTAACATGTAGCAGGCACCAAGAACGAAGAACACTGCTATAAGCACCAATAGGGGTGCAAAGAGGTTCATGGGATTCATAGTAAGCTTATACTTTACATATAATATGTTTTATTTATGTTCATTTCAATATATATTTATTTTTTGCAATACTTTATCTTTTCATATTCCATCTGAAGTAAGCAATGTTGTTCGAACTTAAGCAAGCAATTCTGTTACTGCTGCTATTGTAAGTCAACCCTCCACTCAAGCAAGTAGTTTTGTTACTACTGTTAGGAGAGGTTGATGAAGAGGTAGATGTGCTTCCGTTGGAAGGGAATATGTTTTATGCTTTTGTAATGTAAACTGGAAAGTGTTTGTGATTCTTTTTTATGCTGCTCGATACTATTTTAGTGGATGTTAATAGGTTCTGGTGCTATTTTTTATGATGGATTAGGCTTCTATGTTGTTATGGGTGTTGGGATGTTAATATGGGCGATTTGTGCATGTTAATAGGTGTTGTTGGATAGTTTTTTGGATGTTAATATGTTGATATATGTGTTGTTGGATGCTTTTATAAACTTTTTTTGGGATGTTTTAAGATGTATTTTGATGGATGGTTTTTCCATAATCAGAATCTATTATTTTGGATATGATCTTAGCTTCAGTTTAGATGTATTTTTGGATATAATTGACAGTGGAAATAGGATGATGGGTGACTAAAACTGAAAGTTCACCTTGTGATGGACAATAAGAAATCAGATTGAACCAGTGGCCTTACATGGGTCCTACTGAGAACAGGTAAAGAAATCGTTAACCTGTTAGGGTAAAGACTGGTTTAATTAACTAAATAGATAGTACACAAAAACTGTACCCTTTAGGTGCAACTATGAGTTAATGTTTTATATCGACTTCCCTCATCAAACACAAGAAGAGCCCTTGCTTCATTACAAGTAGTACACAAAAACTGTAGAAATTCTTTGTAGCACTGTATATGCCTCCTTCACCGTGAATGGGTTCCATAAAAACTGCAGCTATACTCCTACTTTGAATTAATTGTTTTGTAGCTTGTATGAACCTGCATACCAATTTTAGAATACTAAAATACTCATTCATAATCAATCACCTTAGGTTTAATGTGATCCTAATTCCATTGAAAATGCTTATTCATAATTGATGCTCATTCATAATTGAAGTACCAAATAAGTAGAAATGTTCATTCATAGTTAATCCATATTGTGGCATCAGTTACACCGAAAAAGTACCAAATAAGTTTACTACTACATAATGTCATGAATACACCTAGATAAACAGATAAACTTTAGCCTAATTTACATAAACCACGACTAACATCTTCTTTGGGGTATCCTATTAATAACATAAACACAATTACAAGCCATGATAATACTAAAAACAACCACATCTTCTTCATTTTGGACTGATATTGTTCATTCAACAATTTCAGATTTTTCTTCAAAAGCTTAATCATTTACTTTGAATTTGGTAAATCATCTTCACACCAAATAAAATATCCACAACCTGGATCATCTCCACCCTAATAGTAAAATAATATAATATTATATAGATATTCCAAACGTTCAGTAAAACCGTAAAATATAATAGCA
Organism: Datisca glomerata; assembly: GCA_003255025.1. Taxonomy (NCBI): domain Eukaryota; kingdom Viridiplantae; phylum Streptophyta; class Magnoliopsida; order Cucurbitales; family Datiscaceae; genus Datisca; species Datisca glomerata. Next base: position 482,494 of record QANY01003125.1, read on the forward strand.
TAGCTCATCAAGTATGCATAACAACTAAAAAAATTTCTCTATGGGTTTGTGTGTGTCCACAATGTTCTGATCTAAGCAGCAACTCCATAATAGCATAGTGGTAGTCGTTGACGTCCATGTGAAATGGATGTCGTTGAGGTTGAAGAAGACATACCAATAATGTAGTACATTTATAACCCCAACTAAAACAAATAGTGTGAGAAACTAGTAAACATTTACCCTAATCTCGAACTCAAAAATTTACCCTAAATCTCGACGACATCCAAATTCATTTACCCTAATATCTCAAATTCAGAAGCACTAATCACTAAGACAATATGACAAAATTCATCTTGCAAAAGAAGAAATTAGTATGAGAAATTATAACCTCAACTACTAATTTTCACCTAAATTTATAACCCCAACGGCTGATTTTCACCTAAATTTAATCTTACTTGAATTGCAACATAAAATAGAATGAGAAATTAGCAAATATTTATCCTAATCTCGAACTTAAAAATTTACCCTAAATCACGAAGACGCTGCTGCTCGGGTCTACTCGTGAATGAAGAGGAAAAAGAACTCGGGTCTGCTTACGAACGAAGAGGAAAGATGAACTCTGCAAAAAATAGTAGACATTTTCGTGAACGATGGAGGAGGAAGAAGAAAGAAATGGGGAATTAAGGGTATTTTTTGTCATTCATCTTACGTGGCAGTTGGGTAAATTAAAAACATGATGTGGTGTTAAACTACTTGCCACGTAATGTCACGTAGGCAAACCGTGACGGACCGTTATTATTTTTAAGCGAAGATGCTACGAATGGTTTAACGTGAATGAAAAATGTAACTGTAGGGTCTACTCTGTCAATTTTTAAAGTGGAGACCTAAAATTAAAACTACTCTAAACTGCAGGGTACCAAACTATAATTTATCTTTTTCATTTTTTTATACTCCTGTAGTTTGAGAAAGTGTAAATTACACTCTTCCATGACTATTTTCCATTAAAACTGACAAAAAATTGACTCTGTTTTTTAACCTTTCTTCTTCCCTTCCAAAAGAGAACACCATCAAATGCCCGGAATACAAAGCATATTATGGATAGTATACAGACAAAAACTAACACTGACCGATCATGAAAATAAGCTATTTATTCTTACTGCTAGGCAGCATTGATGTTTCTTTCTAGAAAAGAGTTGGAGTCATCACAAATAGATTCAATAGGACATTTCGTGTATTCAGTGATACTTTTAATGGTTTTTTAACTAATAAATAAACTCTGTAACTTTCTTATTGCTGAAAAACTTCCATCTCATTGAGCAACCCTGTGTCTTTGCCAAATAGGTCCAAGAGATATTGCTACCCATAGTAAGCATCCAATTCTTATTTCTCACATCAAGAACACAAAGTTCATAATTTGGAGCAATATAAATCGTTTTAGATGCTTTTGCGAGCTTTGGAAGTGGGGAGGGAGGGAGTGTTATAGTACTATTCTCAAAATCATGATTTGTAAACCGTTAAAATCAAAGAAACAATACATTTCCATGAATCGGTTATTACGTACAATTAATAATATATCCCATATACAATCACCTAAAAAAGCTGTACATATTGAACTTTGTTCAACCAGCCAAAGGAATCAAAACATTTCGATTCTAAAAAGGCTTGAAGAAAAAAATGAAAGTGGTTTAAATCACACTAAGGGTATTCCGCTGTAACTTCACCTCAAATAATGAAGGTCTACTAATGAAGGTCTCTTTTCGAATAAAGAAGAAGGGTTAAAATGGAGTTAATTTTCCGTCTGTTTTAACGAAAAATCGTCATAGAAGGGTGTAACTTATATTTTCTCAAACTGCAAGAGTATAAAAATAAGAAAAAAAAAGTTTAAAATTTAGTTTACATTTTAGTCAAAATATAGGGGTATATTTTATATTTAGCGTTATTTGGAATAAGAATTATAGTTTATATCTACTGATCAAGAAATTAAAATCAAACTATATAACATTACTAAAATATTAAAATTCATTTTCAAGAAAAATATTATTAATCTCTATACTATTGGATTTTGAGTGTATATATGACTTTTCATAGCTTATTCTAAATGAATCATAAATGTGAAATTTCGATACGACTTTTTTGTTAAACCAAGTAGTCAATGAAATTAACCTTTATCAAAATTATGAGACCCACTTAAAATCAGATTCTTACGTTGTAGTAAACAATTAAAATGATAATTTAATATCAAATTTCATAGAATCCAATTACGCGAGAATCAAGTAAATGTGTAATTACCTAAGACAGACTATTAGCCAACTGATCATAACAATGAGATTCCGAAGTTCCTTCGCCAGCAATTTTTCATTCCCTTGTTAAAAATGGTTATGGGAAATTATGTCATTTCTAACACTAAATTTTGTTTTTCTTATTTTCAAATCTAAAGTTACACTTTTTAGCCAAATTTAGTTTTTGTCCAGATCCGTTTTATAACTGTTAGTCTAATGCAAAACTACATTGTTTTAGAGGAGTGAAATTTCTGAAAGCTCTCTTGACATAGGCCACTTGGTTTTACTTCCATCAAACTTATTCCCTGCGAAAAAAATTGTATTATTGGCTATCATATTAGCTGTAAATTACTATCTTGATTGATCTTAATTATAGAAATAATTATAACTTAATTGTAGGAGTAATTATAGTTTAATTGTAGTAGATAATTATCTAATATTATGTATACATATCCTTCTATTGTAAGGTTCTTTATATCTAAAATTTAAGAGATTTGTACATGGTATCAGAGCTTTTTAGGTTTCTAAGATTTTTTTTCATATCAACCTTGATGAATCCATCCAATTGACCTTCATTGCCAGAAAGGTGCAGATCATAACCTTCAATTAACTCTCAATACCAAGTAACCCAGCCTTTATTGCCAAGATACCATTTATTTAATCATGTTCAGCATGACGGACTAAGACTATAGAGATTAACAGACATTTTATCAATGAGAAGATTGGAAGTGGTCAGATTTGTATCCCATTTGTCACTAGCGAAAATTATTTGGCAGATGTTCTTACCAAAGGGTTGCCAAGGTCTATGTTTCTTTCATGTGTTAGTGATGAGTGTATTTTACACTCTTTTAGATAATCTTAACCTTATTTTTGTTAGTTCTTTTAGATTTATTGATTGATTAATGTATATTTTTGTTTCTATCTTGTAGGTTTGATATTCAATTGCATTTGGATTGATTTGGAAGTCAAAAATTCAGAAAAATCACAAAAAGAATGGAAATGGGCTGGAGGGCCAACGTCACCACACTGGCTTCTCCGCAACGCTGGTAGTACAAAATGCTAGAGTCGCGGCGCTGGCTTCCCAACGTCACAACGCCGGTAGTACAAAACGCACGCGCCACGTGCTAACTACCCAGCGTCGTGAAGCTGGCATGACGTATAGACAGATAAAACGCCAGCGTCGCGATGCTGACGCCATAACATTTTTCGCATTTTTCTCTCCAATTTTATCCTTATTGAACCCTAGTGTATAAAGGGAATATTTTAGGTCTTTTGTGGACTTTTTGGACGTGAGAAGCAGAGGATAAAGCTTTTGGGAGAGAAAACAAATAAGTTCGAGGATATTTGATGAGTGTATTTTACACTTATATTTTAGATAATCTTAACCTTATTTTTTTAGTTCTTTTAGATTTATTGATTGATTTATGTATATTTTTATTTATATCTTATAGTTTTGATATTCAATTGCATTTGGATTGATTTGGAAAGATATAGAAGTCAAAAATTCAAAAAAATCACATAAAGAACATAATTGGGCTGGAGGGAACACCAGCGCCGCGACGCTAGATTGATAACATTTTTCACGTTTTCTCTCCTATTTTATCCTTATTGAACCCTAGTGTATAAAGAGAATATTTTAGGTCTTTTGTGGACTTTTTGGATGTGAGAGGCAGAGGAGAAAGTTGTTGGGAGAGAAAACAAATACGGATCCAATCGGGAGACGGATCTCAACTTCAATTCTTCTTTAAATCTAGTTTTTTCTTCTCTTTTCCTCTATGTTGAGGAATATTATTAGAATGTTTTATTATTCTAGTATGTTCTAATTTTTTATCTAGAGCTACGATGTAGCCAAACCATGATTGTTCATAAATTTTGATTTTTAATTTAATTGATGTTTATTCAGATTATTGAGTGTTATAATCTGTTCTTAATGCTTGTGATTGTCTAGCCAACTATTGCATGATTTTAGCTTTAATTCTGAGACTCAGAAGTGGTGATTGAATTTGCTCGTTGTTTATAACACCATTAGAATTTCATAAGTTAGAGATAATTGTGAATCTAGTGTAGCAACTATAATTTCTTGTGTTTAATGAGTTTCATTATATTGAATCTTAACATAGATGTGTGATTCATATTTTTTATTTATTATTATCGATACTTGAGAAATATTGATAATTATATTAGAGAAATTCGCTATCAATGTTTTGAATAAACGTTAATTGATTGAGAATTGAAATTTAAAGCATGTTTAGTTTAGTGAAATCGAAAACCTTAGAGCTTTTAACTATTCAAATTTTATCTTTACCGAATCTTTATCATTTTGGTTTAATTAGAACTTTAGTTTAATTAAGTCATTCTCAATTAGTATTAAGGTTTAGTTAATTTTAATTATTAATATTAATCAATACTGTGGACGATACTCTATTTTTATAGAAATTTATTACTTGACAATGATAGTGTATACTTGCACTATAGAATATTTGTAACAAGTTTTTAACGCCGTTGCCGGGGATTGATTTTGTTTATTAATATTGGAGTTAAATATTCTTAATTTTAATTCGAGTCTTAATTTTTTTTACGATTGTTTACTATTTTGGATTTTCAGGCGTTTTCTAAGGTGTATGAGAAAATTTGGAAGTTGAAATTTGACTCTTCTAAATTTGAAAATTGAGCGAACGTGTCGTCGTAATAAAAAAAGTAAGGAGGGAAGCTTCTAGATAACTTCAAGAAATCATGGAAGATGTCAGAGAAAATCCTGAAATTGTGAACAACCAAAATAATCGGGCGATTCGAGACTATATTATGCTAGTGGTCAATGAGGGTGCATCTGCCATTCAACACCAAGTTATTAATGCCAACAATTTTGAGATGAAGCCGGCTATCATTCAAATTGTGCAAGCAAATCAGTTCAGTGGTCTACCTAACGATGATCCAAATGTTCACATTGCCACTTTTCTCGAAATTTGAGAGATATTCAAGCACAACAATGTCTCAACTAATGTAATTATGTTGAGATTATTCTCATTCTCACTACGGGATAAGGCTAAGAGTTGGTTGAACTCTTTGCCAGCTGGATCGATCACTACTTGGAATGGCCACTCTGAAAATTTTTAGCCAAATTCTTTCCACCAGCTAAAACAACCAAAATAAGGAATGAGATCACCACCTTTGCCCAACATGAGATGGAGTCTCTTTATGAAACTTGGGAGAGTTTTAAAGAGATTTTGAGAGGATGTCCACATCATGGACTTTATAGATGGCTACAAGTCTAAACTTTCTACAATGATTTTAGAAATTCAACAATGACGTTAGTGGATGCAGCAGCAGGAGGTTCTTTGATGGGAAAACACATGAGGATGCTTATGCTTTGCTAGAAGAAATGACTACTAATGCTTATCAATGGCCAACTGAGCGTAATATACTAAGAAATACTCATGGCGTTCATGAAATAGATGCACTTACTGCCCTCACAGCTCAAGTAGCTACACTTTTAAAATAATTTAGCTCTTTTACTGCCAATGCTAGTGCAGTTCGTGCGACACAGGAAGCTTGTGAATTATGTAATAGACCTCATTCTAGAATTGAATGTCAAGCTGGAAATCCGTTTGCTTCTTCTCAGTCCGAACAAGCTAACTTTGTTGGGAACTATAATAGACAGAATAATCCATTCACCAACACCTACAATCAAGGATGGAGAAATTACCCCAATTTATCGTGGAAGAATAATCAGAACGTGATTAATCCACCAGTTGCAACTTAGCCTCAGTTTCAGCATCAGCAACTTAAAATTTCTCTAGGAGATGTTATTGTCTAGCTCACAGTTAATACTACCCAATTTATGGAAAGAACATATGTTACACTTCAGAGGCAAGAAATAAGTATTCAGAGGCAAGAATCCAGTATTCAGAGCCAAGCTGCGTCGATCAGGAATTTGGAGCTTCGAATGGGTCAACTTTTAGAAATACTCACACAAAGACTACAAGGTTCTCTATCGAATAACACTGAGAAAAATCTAAAAGAATACGTAACCGACATTACCCTTCGTAGTGGCAAGGAGTTAGCAAAACCTTAGAAAGTCACTATTGAACATTCTCAGCTAATTGAAGCAAAAGTGAAGACAATGGGTGATAATCTTGTCAAGAGCTCAGAAACGAAGGAATGCAAGCCTAAGTCAAAGCTCTTTCTTGATAATCATCCACCATATGATTCACCTATTCCATACCCTCAGCGTTTCCAAAAGTAAAAATTGAACAAGCAGTTTTTTAAATTGTTATTGACATAGAGGAAAACAAAAAAATTCCAATTATTCTTAGTAGACCATTTTTAGTTATGGGTCGAACTTTGATTGATGCAAAAGTGGAAACTTATTCTAAGAGTACAAGATGATCAGGTAATTTTTAATGTCTTCAAAGCAATCAAACACCTAAATGATATGAATAGTTATTTACGGGTGGATAGTGCAGAATTTGGAGAAGGTAAACCTAGACACCTACCATTTATTAAAAACTATAGGTGTTAGACCTCCACCTTTGATACACATTTATGGGAGAATCATCCACTTTACCTGTCATTATCTCTGCTTCGTTAAAATAGTGAACAACAAGACAAGTTGTTGAGGGATTTGAGAGAGCAACAAATGGTCTTAGGCTGGTCAATTTCTGGCACAAAAGGAATTCTAAAGTCAGTGGACAACAGGTGAAGCCTGGATGATTATTATGTCTGACTGAAAACATTAAAGCAAGCGCTACCGGGAGGCAATCCGATTATATTTCTGTAATTTAATTTTTTTAATTTTCTTTTGCTTATTTTATTTTTTTCTTCAGGTTTTTAAGATAAAATAAAAACTAAAACCTATGACCGAATTTGGCTCATGCACCACTTTCCTCTCAGTTGGAAACAATAAGAATAACGCAGAGACTGACGAGGATGATAGCTCACCATTATTCAGGGAAGTCCTCTCTACTTACTCCTTTTACATATTTTCTTTCCATTGAGGACAAAGAAAATTTTTAGTTTGGGGGTGGGGGCTTTAATTTAAATTTTTTTGGCGTTCTATTGTTGACAACACTAGCACCTATGATGAGATTGGTTTTGAATTATTGATAGCTTCGAAAAAAATGTTAAATTTATGTATCGGTGTGTGTGTTTGAACCAAGTATTGATTTACATTACACTAGAGAATTCTGACATATTGAGCACCAAGCCTTGAGCGTTTAATTATCCTTTTTTCTTAGAGAAGATTTATGTGACATAAGAAATCATTATGATCTCGTATGAACTCTAGAACCAATTTGACTGTTGTTCGAGGTAAAACTCTAGGCTACACTTCATTTAGGACATGATTTAGACCATATTTGGACCGTTTGAGTTTTTTAAGCCAGCATGAGCATTATTGTTTCTCTAGTCATCCTTGTTGAGCTTACATAGCGATTTTTAATCACTCATGACAACTTTCCAACTTCATAAAAAGTTTCTCCTCTTTAACCCTTTTTACTCATAGTATTTGAATGTTCTAGGAATATGCTTGGAGTTATGACAATTTGGGTGAATGGGAGAAGTTTTGATATATTCAAAAATGTGAATAAGTTTGATTTTGTAGCCTCTTGGACTTAAGTGACTAAGCTAGAAAGGGTGTTGCATGAAGAGTTGAATTAAGCTTGTTGATTCCTAGAATACATGTGTGGCGATGGGTAATTGAGCCAAAATAATATCATTATCCTACCCTAACCCTAGCCGTACACTACAAGCCTATAAATGCCCTAATGATCCTAAGTGATATGGTTTACCTACATTAGTGGGGAGTGGCATGAAAATTTGATTATGGAGTTCTAATCTATTTAAAGATTATTAGATCCATTTTTACAAGACTTTTTTACATAAACTCATCTTGGTTTAAGAGATTGGACGACTTAAGGTGACACACACACACACACACTCAGAACTTTTTAAGTTGTAATGTAAATTGGTAATTGTGTTAAAACTTTACATGATCATAATTCAGAAGTTTTTCTTAGGTTATCGCTATTTTAGAATCTCTAAGGCAAGTTTAGTTAGTAAAAAATACTATGTCACTCTTTCTTTAGCTTTTCAGAATTAGTGTTTATTTTTTTTCTTGTTTGATGTTTTTTTGTTTTGCTCAAGGACTAGCAAAAAGTTAAGTTCAAGTGTATTTGATGAGTGTATTTTACACTCATATTTTAGATAATCTTAACCTTATTTTTTTAGTTCTTTTAGATTTATTGATTGATTTATGTATATTTTTATTTATATCTTATAGTTTTGATATTCAATTGCATTTGGATTGATTTGGAAAGATATAGAAGTCAAAAATTCAAAAAAATCACATAAAGAACATAATTGGGCTGGAGGGAACACCAGCGCCGCGACGCTAGATTGATAACATTTTTCACGTTTTCTCTCCTATTTTATCCTTATTGAACCCTAGTGTATAAAGAGAATATTTTAGGTCTTTTGTGGACTTTTTGGATGTGAGAGGCAGAGGAGAAAGCTTTTGGGAGAGGAAACAAAGACGGATCCAATCGGAAGACGGATCTCAACTTCAATTCTTCCTCAAATCTAGTTTTTTCTTCTTTTTTTCTCTATGTTCATGAATATTATTAGGATGTTTTCTTATTCTAGTATGTTCTAATTTTTTATCTAGGGCTACGACGTAGCCAAACCATGATTGTTCATAAATTTTGATTTTTAATTTAATCGATGTTTATTCAGTATTATTGAGTGTTATAATATGTTCTTAATGTTTGTGATTATCTGGCCAACTATTACATGGTTTTAGATTTAATTTTGAGACTGAGAAGTGATGATTGAATTTGCTCTTTGTTTATAACACCATTAGAATTTCATAAGTTAGAGATAATTATGAATCTAGTTTAGCAACTATAATTTCTTGTGCTTAATGAGTTTCATTATATTGAATCTTGACAGAGATGTATGATTCGTATTTTTTATTCATTATTATCGATGCTTGAAAAATATTGATAATTATATTAGAGAAATTCGATATCAATGTTTTGAATAAACGTTAATTGATTGTGAATTGAAATTTAAAGCATGTTTGGTTGGGTGAAATCGAAAACCCTAGAGTTTTTAACTATTCAAATTTTATCTTTATCGAATCTTTATCATTTTAGTTTAATTAGAATTTTAGTTTAATTAAGTCATTCTCAATTAGAATTAAGATCTAGTTAATTTTTCAATTACTAATATCAATCAATCATATGAACGATACTCTATTTTTATAGTAATTTTTTACTTGACAAGTATATTGTACATTTGCACAATAAAATAATCGTAACAGTTAGCAAGCTAGGAATGATAGACATCTAATAACCATCTTGAGAAGGAGTATGAAAAAATAGTATAAATGGCTAGCGTATTAGCTGTAAATTACTAGGCTTGGTTGACCTTATTTATAGCTTAATTGTAGAAGTAATTGCAACTTAATTGTATGAGTAATTATAGCTTAATCGTAGGAGTAATTATTCCTTAATTGTAGGAGATAATTATCTAATCTTGTATATATACATATATTTATTGCAAGGCGTTATATATTAATAAAAAAAAAGAGATTTCTACATCTCTCTTCATTCAAAGCTCTTTCATCAATGAAACATCTTTCCTCATTCGTTGAGTTCTAAGCTGTCTTTTAGATGCATTTCTCCAGTCTCATTTTCTTTCCTGATAAATGGTAGTGCATACGGTAGTTTTAAACCTCAGCGCAATCTAAAGCAATGAGATCCACTATCGCCTACATCTTTCTTTTGTGTGCCTAAGGTTTCTCAACTATGTCACTGGATGCTTAACAACAAAAGAAACTCTCATGCCCCAGACTTTGTAGTAGCAATCCTTATATTTCTCATCTCCTCTGCACAAATGAAAGCATGATATTCTAAAAGGCTGCCTCAGCTGATTGAATGACTTTGTTATTACGTCGGGACAATGGACCAACCTTAATAAATCTATGATGACATTTTCTCACAACATTTAATCAGGGATCAAATCTGAGCTCTCTCAAGAGCTTCCCTCTTGTACGGGAGTTAGATGGAGGATTAGCAATGTAGCTTCCCTCTTGTATGAAAGTCGATCTCAGGTTTCTTTGAGTTGAGTTCTATTCTTGCTAAATTATCGCAGTTGCTTATCTTTAATGGGTCTCACTTTGAGCAAGTACATTTCATGTGTGGGCAATGAAGCATCCTACAGTTTAGCTCGCTTTAGTCTTGATGATTGTATCATGTGGAGGGACTCAGATCAGGACACTTATTGCTAATGTTGTTTTCGTGAGTCTTTGTAGCTCTATGGTAGTTTAAAAACCAGCCGGTTAATTGCAAATAGAATGCCACAGTTTTTGTGTCATTCTTTAATGCCGGACTAGTACTGTACCGCAGTTGATTTACTGATTTTAAAATTTGTTTTTAAACAAGATTGAGAAAACTTATATTAAAACACTTCTTGAAACCGGTACCAAACACATCTTGAGATGTTAATCTTTCTTTTAAAAACACATGGTTTCTATTGTTTTTTGTCAAAAGAGTAAATATATTAATCAAAGAAAACACAAGTACATAATATAAGGGCCATACTCCAGGAAACTCCAAGTCCTTACAATTGTATTCAGTACAAGGTTAAGTTTGCAAAGATGCCTGGAAAGTAAGGGAGAAAAGGAGAATACCATGTTTGTTTTAAAATTTATGGAAGGTATTAGCATTGTGAGAATGTAAAGATACCCCTCCATTGGGGGTATCTTGATACCCCTCTTAATTTAGGGGTATCCTTATTTCATGCATTTTCAACAATTATTTTTCTCATATTTCCTAAATTACCCTCCTACAAATAATGAAAAATATTTTATTTTAAGAAATAAATAAATTAACAATTGTATTGTACCTTTTTATAAATTAAATAAATCATGAAAGAAAAAAATTAATAAGTCATACATAAATATATTTATGTTCAAGAAATCAAATTAGAAATTGACTATTATACTTATAACATTCATTTTCACATTCCATCAAAACAAACAAAATTATTTAACATTCTTACCATTAGATCATAACATTCTCAAATGTTAACAAACAAAGTAATCTTAATTTACCGGACATATACATTCCTATAATCATATTCCAACAATCTTATTTCAGAAATCATTTACTCTCAATCTTATATCAAACGACCCCTAAAGGTTATAAGGAAAGACAGCAAATAACAAAATAAAAGCTAAAGAGAGTCTAGATCCATCTTTTCAATGTCAAAATCAAGAACTACATCTCTAAAAGACTTGAGGAAAATAAGCTTCCCCTAATCAAACATAAAATCTTCTTAGAATGAAGGAAGACTCTAAGAATTTACCAAGGAAAACTCTTCTATTTCTTTCTAGCCAAGTATAGTAAACAAAGGTAGAAAAATAAGTCTAGCTTGAAGGGCAGTGCCAAAATCAGAGTGAGTGTTCTGCACAAGCCAAAGTAAATAATCCACCCAAGAAGAGACAATACAACATAGGTTACATCTCCTAAGCAGCTCCACAAGAATATTGTTAATAATAGGGCAAGTGAAGAGCAAATGGGCCACTGATTCAGAACCTGAAGTACAAAAGACACAATCCAGACTTACTACTACACCAATGAGATATCTGATCTTTGGTAGAAACTTTGTTAAGGCAGGCAAGCCAAGCTATGAAGGAGCACTTGGGAATATGACCTGAAAATCAGATAAGAGAAGCCCAAGCAACTTTGTGTCTATGCTACTGCAAAGTAGAGTAGCTAAAATTGGTAGAGAAAGTGCTTAAATGTGAGGTAAACCAGATCCAACAGTCCACAATATGAGTATTAGGATTCCCAAAATCCAACCTAAAACCCCAGTTGGACAGAACAAAAGCAAGGTTAGGATTAGGCTAACACCAACTACCATTCGTTGTCAAAATTGAAAGGGGGGAATTAAGAGAGCGACCAGTACTCATAACCAAGGCACTTTGGCCCATGCCACCTTATCAGTATTGTTGTTCCAAAGGAAATTCCTTAACGCGGAATTAATTTTCTTCATGATAGACTTTGGGAGAATAAGAAGACCAGATCAATACCCATGAATAGCAAGAAGGATAAAACTAATAACCTGGAGTCTGCCAACATAGGTTAAAAATATATTCTTCCAAGCTTTAGCCCTACTGATGATCTTATCACTAGAACCACAAAATTCACCTTATTTAACTAGGTTGCGATGAAAAGGATCCCTAAGTATTTGACAGGGAGAGTACCTCTAGTGAAATCAGTTTCTGCAATAATGTCTACCTGGATAGAGTCCTCCACCCCAGAAAAGAAAAAACTACTTTTGGACACATTAGGGTGCAAATGAGGCATGCTGCTAAAAAGAGTAATGTCATCTTTCACAATTTTAATGAAATGAATATCACCCTTACATAACACTAAAAGATCATCAACAAAACACAAATTTATTATTCTGCCTTTCTTGCATCTCCAATGAAACTGAAAAGAATGAAGAGTAGCACACTTGTTTAGAATGCATGTAAGAACTTCCATAACAAGAACTAAGAGGTAGGGAAATAGTCTCCTTGTCTATGACCCTTGCTACCATGAAAATGATCATACATCCATCCATTGATGTTGATAGAGTAGGTTGGAGAAGTTACACACTTCATAATCCAATCAATAAACATGCTAGGGAAGCCAAAGGAATAAAGGACCTTTCCAAGAAAAACCAGTTGATTCTGTCATAAGCTTTAAGCAAGTCAACTTTCAAAGTGCATCTAGGGCTATTGATCTCTTTGTGATAGCTCTCATGATCTCCTGAGAAAGGAAAATGTTATCAGAAATGGCCATGCCAGGAGCAAATGCAATCTGATTGAGACTAACAAGGCTAAGCAGCACACCTTTCAACCTATTTCTATTGTTTTCACCTTTTCTGAAAACTCATTTTCAAATCATTAAGCTGATGAGTTATAAGGCATTTATCATTTTTTTTGCTTTTCATATTTGTTTAGGTATGAAAACAGATTTAACATGTTTTAGTTTTCATATCTTATGGAACTTAGACTCTTAGGTCATCCTATGTGATGCCCTATGTACCAACCAATCTCTTGTACCATAGAATTTTCGTGGAAAGATTTTGCAAAGGGTATTGTTCTATGCATAATACTTTTTCATATAAGCTAGTTTCATTTATCGTACTTAATAGAATGCATAGATGAAATTTTTTAGCATGCTTAATTTTTTTCAAGTAACTCACTTCCTGATTTAACGTTACTTAAGTTAATAACGATCCTAGTTAATTAATTAATTATTCTCTCATTTGGATGCGGACCGAATAAATAAACATAAAAAGAGGACAAGAAGAAACCAACAATGTACGTTTATGCGTAATGATAATCAATTCAAAAGGTCATTGTTAAAAAAAGTTATTTAACCTCAGTTAATTAATAGTATTTTTTTCCTTTATAATTTCAAATATATGTCGTTTAGACGGTTAAGTCAGCGCTAGCCACACCACTTTTCTAGAACACATGTCATATTGCTGTAAATTTGCTCAACTCATATTCAAAACTTTATGATTTTAGAAAGAATATCCGTATAGAGTAGATATGTTAAGTAAATCTGAACCGTCTTGATGTTCTCTTAATTTCGAACGATTCACATATTTACTCATAAATCGATTTCAAAAAATGACATTTTTTTTGTTTTTGAGTTTTGTCTTTTAGCAAAAATGCATTAGACCGTTAATTTTTCAAACTAACGGCTATAATGCAACATATCATCTCTTGTTTACTTGAATAGGAAGCGATGAGCTTCTTAAAATTTTATGTTTATAATCCTTGAAGTACTTAATTAATAACTCGCTAATCTACTATGTTAAGCGTGTGCTTATATCTCCATAATCTACCCATGTGGCCATGTTGTAGAGCCTCTACGGCCATATTTAACAACTCAAATATCAAATGGGTTCACCATAAGAAAACCGGCAAGCACTTGTCAGTTATGCATGTTTGTAGGCATGAGATATACAACTAGGAATTGTCTCTGGATGTAAGAGACATACATTGCATGCTCAAACATGCACTTGAATTGGGTTGTAATATATACTCTTAACACTACGTAATTATTTGGCTCATGCATTTTCATATACTATTTTTACTCTATAATATTTCTCGACATCCTATATAATATATTATTTTTACTGTATTATGTATCTCAAGATCAGTATATAATCTCGTCTCGAAGTACCAAAATTTTTCCCTAAGAACTCAATTAAAACTGCAATCACCTTCTCATGAGGTGATTTCTAACTTGGTGAAAAATGTGTCATTTTTCTAGTTAGTTTCAAAACTGTATTTTTAATTAAAAAAATTAGAAAGACGAACCCTTGTATTAGTACACAATTTATCTAACAAAAGAGTAGAAAATCGAATACAGAAAGAGATTTGCAAACCCAATCAAAAGCAAACGAAAACATAACACTACAGAAGTACGAAGAGTTGGAAAAGAAATGGTTATCACAGTCTGAAAATCAGAAAATGTTTCATCAAAATTTTTATTAATTACATCGAAAGATATTTGTTGTTGATAAGGACTTGTCCCTTCTGAAACACAAAGGATTCAAAAAAACCAATAATAAACCTTCACTAAACATCTTTTCACGAAACATCTTTTCACGAAACATCTATATACATGTGTGTCTATATATATATATTATATACTTTTCATTTATAGGTCACCATATTTTCTGTTTGTTCAATACTTGTATGTAAACCAGGTGGTGAGATTTCCAAGTTTTTATCCTATATTTTGAAGTCCAACCTCTATTTTGATCTCTTTTTTCTTTTTTGACCCTTAATTAAGGGTTAATAATTAATTAACCTCTATTTGGCGCTGTGGAAGTCTAACATTATTCTTTATTTCAAATTCGGCTGACAAAGTCTCATAAATCAAAGAAAAGGTATGTCCAAAGAAACTAGTTGCAGATAATATGCATTACTAACCTAAATAGAGTAAACTTAACCACGACGTGTAGCGCAAATGGACACTGTGAGTTTGGGGGTTTGCTCCCTCAGATCGCGAGTTCGGATCAAAGATCATGCTATGTCATGGTCATCGGCATGAAGATTTATCTGTTGTGCACTGTCGAAAACTCCTAGCCGAGGGCATATGTACTCCCAGGATTAGTCAGAGAACTACGCTCCGGATACCCGGTGTTAATGCAAAAAAATATAGAGTATACTTTGTATTTTGTGATAGTTGAACCGTCTTAATACTTAATTAAGAAATTATCCCCCCAAAAAAGGAACAGAAAAAAATGCCAAGAAGCTTTAGAGAACTGACTGGCTCTTGGTGTTAGCAAAAAAAAACTCAAGCGTTGAGCTGATTTAACAATTTTGCTTATAAATAGACTCCAAATCAAAACCCAATGAACTTTTAGTAGACCTAAATAGACTCCTAATCAAAACCCAAATCAGACACACACAACTTAGGCCTAGCTAGTTGAAGAAACTCTAAAATGGCTAATCCACATATCTTCACCCTTCTGTACATGCTTCTCTTTCCTGCCTCCTTTATGCCTTGCTTTTCACAAGAAAAAAAGGTATGCTCAATCATCCTTTTTCACTTGATGATTGAGCAACTGCTTTATTGATATAAGAAAATTAACTATAACACTACTATGGAAATTTATTGCGACTGTAATAAAGTGTCACAAATTTGTTCTCGTGTTGTAGCATGAGCGCCGATCTACTAAAAATGCATGTAATAAAGAAAAATTGATGCAAATAGATTTACTGCAAAAGATTTGTAAAGGAAATGAATTTATATGCAGGTGTATGTGGTGTATATGGGAGAAAAACCAAGGGGTGATATGCTTGTGGCATCATTGCATAACTCCATCTTACAAAGTGTTCTTGGAAGGTTTGTGTACTCCTTAAATTGTAGGATTTATTTTGAAAATGTTCTGTTAAATTATCTTCTTTTCTCTGCTCTTTCTTCAACTGCCACCAGTTGAATAAGCTAAGAGTGAATATCCTAGTAAAGATCGACTATACCAAGCACATTTTGGGGGAAATTTTGCTATTTTGGATTGAACTAAGTTCTGTATTTATTATCTGTGATTTTATTGAACTAACTTATGCTAAGAGTGAATAGCCTGTCTTTCGTATTTATTATCTGTGATTTTATTGAACTAACTTATGCTTCTGAAATTTTCAATTGCAGTCCTGAATCAGTGAAGAAATCACTAATCTACAGTTACGTACGGAGCTTTAACGGGTTTGCGGCTGAACTCGCAGATGAAGAAGTTGAAAGAATTTCAGGTAAGTGCGGTATTTTAGTTACAAAAGGAAGGTGTGAAATGAAGATGTGCTTGCTTTCTTATATTCTTAAAATTTCACACAGGAGTGGAAGGTGTTGTGTCAGTTTTTCCAAACGAAGTGTTGAAGCTTCACACAACAAGATCATGGGACTTCTTGGGACTCACACAATCTAATTTGAAAGATCATAATGGCGGAGGAGATGTGATTATTGGAATGTTTGATTCAGGTTGATACTTCAAAATCTTGGAAAGAAATTGTAATACTATGACTGACTTTTATAGGAAACCGTTCTATTGAATTTGGGTCTTTTTTTCTCAGGAATCTGGCCAGAATCGGATAGCTTCAGTGACGAGGGATTTGGTCCTCCACCTAGAAAGTGGAAAGGAAAATGCTACACAAATAGAAACTTCACCTGCAATAAGTGAGTAATATTTCTGCTAAACTTTCTTTCAAATTCATATAGCCAAACTCAGTCTGTCTATTGTAAACTACAAGGATCCGGATTTACGAACATGAGTTAAAAGCAATGGCCGGATCGGTCAGAGAAAAGCAAAATAAAAAATTTTAATTTTTTTATTTTCGTAATTGTTTCAAAACTTCCGCTCGTGCTAGTGCTACATGATCATCCTAAACTACAAAAATGTAATTATGAACTTTAACAGCTTCCATCCTAAATTGGCTAATGAACTGACTGAACTGATCAACAGCAAGATCATCGGGGCAAGATACTACAACATCGAAAACTACATTTCTAAAAAAGATATCCCATCTCCAAGGGATTCAGAAGGCCATGGATCACACACAGCCTCAATTGCAGCAGGAAGAGAGGTTGCCAGAGCTAGTTACTTTGGGATAGCTGAAGGACTTGCAAGGGGTGGATTCCCCAATGCAAGGATAGCAGTGTACAAAGTTTGTTGGGAATATGGATGTCGCTATGCAGATATACTTGCAGCTTTTGATGATGCAATCGCAGATGGTGTTGATATCATATCAGTGTCATTGGGCTCGTCTTTTACAACTAAGTATTTTAGAGACCCTATAGCAATTGGAGCTTTTCATGCAATGAGAAATGGGATACTGACCTCAAGCTCTGCTGGAAACAACGGACCATATAGAGGTTCTCTCTCCAATTACGCACCATGGTTGCTAACTGTGGCAGCAAATAGCATCGACCGGAAATTTGTATCCAAGTTGGTACTTGGAAATGGAGACACATTCCCTGTAAGTAATTAGTGAAGATACCGAGTCTAATTAATTTTTTGATTTCCAGGAAAAATAAAATAAAACATCAGAATATACATCCTAATAAAACATATAGCAGCATAGAACTTCCGAAGTATATAGATGTTCCACTAATATGATAGATATTGATTTCATTCATTTTCCTTATTTGTTTTGCAATAATGAAAACAGGGGAATGCGATCAATACCTTCAACCTCAATGGAACCTATTTTCCACTGGCTTGGGCAGGAGATGCGGCAAATTACTCGGACAATTATGATTCATCGTACTCGAGATACTGTGCTAGTTCAGAAACAATGAATTCTCACAAAATTAAGGGAAAAATAATTCTCTGCGAGCATTTATCAGATGGTTCTGCTATTAAGAAACTGGATGGAATTGGTGTCATAATGCCCTCTAGAGTTCCATCTGACGTCTCTTACTCTTTTCCTTTACCAGCCTCAACTGTCAGTAGGGAAGAAATTGAGAGAGTGTGGGCTTATATTAAGTCTTACAAGTAAATATCTGACACCACAGCTTAATCCATGCATGCTTGATGAACACTATTCCTTGGAAAACAGAAAAATAATCTCTCAATTATCTTCTCAGGGATCCTAAAGCAACTATTCAGTATGGGGAAACTTTGAAGGATCTCATGGCCCCCACAGTTGCCTCATTTTCATCTAGGGGTCCCAATATTATCTCCCCCGACATTCTAAAGGTAAGATATTAGCATAACACTAACTACCACTGAGATGCAATTTCATATCTGGATTTGCTGAGAATATGTAGGCTAATAAAATAACCATTAACTCTTAATATGTCTTTACAAATCATATATATTATCAGCCTGATCTCACAGCACCAGGGATCGACATAATTGCCGCTTACTCTCCTCTTGCACCTGCTTCTTCTTACTTCAATGACAACAGAAGTGTCGAGTATAAAATTATCTCTGGAACATCAATGTCCTGCCCACATGTCAGTGGAGCTGCTGCTTATGTAAAGGCCACCCATCCGGGTTGGTCCCCTGCAGCAATTAAATCAGCTCTGATGACCACAGGTAAACTGAAGATATTTGCTTCTTAAACTACTTTTGCTCTGACTAACTACGGAAATATTTTCCAGCAAGCGTCATTGACCCAGAAAAGCACAGAGAAGACAAAGAATTTGCTTATGGATCTGGTCAACTCAACCCTGTGAAGGCAATTGATCCGGGTATGGTTTTTGACCTATCAGTGGCAGATTACATCAACTTCCTATGCAAGCAAGGGTACAATAACAGCATACTAAGACTCGTGACAGGAGATCACAGTGTTTGTAGAAGCACTAGACATGGCGGGGGATGGGATCTCAACTATCCTTCACTTTCACTAGCCATAGCAGATGGCCAGAAAATCAAAGGCATTTTCACCAGAACAGTCACAAACGTTGGCTCTGCAAATTCCACCTACTATGCTAGCATTAATGTACCTAAAATCTTGAAAGTTGTTGTGGTTCCATCAGTTCTTTCATTCTCCACCGTTGGAGAAAGCAGGTCCTTCACTGTGGAGGTGAGCGGACCAGAAATATCCCAGGCTCCAATTATATCAGGGTCTATTACTTGGAATGATGGTCTGCATGTGGTGAGGACCCCACTGGTAGCTTATACAATACTTCCTTCAACCATTTTGAAGAAAACGCTTCAACAAACAAGAAAATCAACACAAAGAGGTTCTTCCGTCTTTAAAGGAAATTAGGATTTTTGGAGAAATTAAGCAACATTGGCTAGTGAGATTGTGGCTCCACTCCAGCACTCATTTCACTACAGACAAATACAAGACTGCTGTAATGTTAAGTATCCCTATTGTAATGTTTATGTACCTCCTTTATATTTCTATATCTAATCCATTGGTTGAGTCATTACACATATAATCTCTCATACAATCACAGATATCCTAAAATTTCCAAAATGGAATTAATTTGCATTCAGAATGATATGAAGTTTTCTTCAATCTCCAACCCCTTCAGTGTACAGTGCAGTTGTTCAATTTCTGACTTCACAACTTTGCATAGACACAAGCTTCAAGACTTCTTTAGCTAGTCCATGAAGCTTCTTAGTCATACACACTGTTAGAAACTACTTGGATTTCACTTACTACACTCTGAGGGAAATTTTCCTCGACCTTCCTACTCATTGATAGAAAACACGAAGTACTACCACTCCCATTTGCCAACCACATTTCTTGCATTTCCACCACTATAGTTTGTTGGAATATTTTCCTTAAGTATTGCATTGAAAGAAAAAAAAAAGAGGGCTGCACAATGAAATCAAGGGGAACAAAAAGGTAGGCTTAATCTATGGGTCTAAAGAATAGATCTTTTTTTAAAAAGGCTAACAAAAGAAACAAAAACTTTAAGGGCATCATAAGGATCTAAGGGCATTATATGTAGATCAAATTTGATTTATGCAGTTTCGATTTATTATTAGATGTGGTATGAGTCTAAAAAAATATGGTATGAGTCTCAAAAATGTGGTATGTCCCAGGGTCACTAATAGCCAACAAGATAACAAAATTAAGGGGGACACAAAAGCTCAGTTACAGATACTACTCAAGTAACAATTGTCATTATATAAGGTGCTTCGCAGCAACCAGAAAGTGGTGTGTAATTAATGACAATGTCAGATTACAAATGCTAAGATGAAGCAACTTTGCAAGACTATATCCTTTAAACAGATAAACATACTTATCGTTACACATGTCTCTACCACAATTCTCTCAAGCAAATATCACATCTGAACGCAACACATACTTGACACCCTTAGTAACATTCCGGGCTTCATGCAACATACACTTATCTCCATGAATGTGTAGGAGAGCCATCCCTTCATTAGGGGCCACCTACAGATATTCAAGTAAATAATACGAAATTCACACTCTACAAGATATCTGAAGCTAAAACAATCCAAGAGAAGGATAAAGGAGGAAAAGAGGAAGGAAGAAGACAACAAGAGACTCCTATACATACATGCAATTAGTGTTCTAAATACTTAAAAATAAAAGGAGCTAACAAAAATAGGTATTACCTCAGCCACAATACTATTCCTTGAATTGTAGAAAACAGTCTCTCCTCCAACCAGAGGCTCTGACGAAGAGTCCTTGAGGCTGCTGAGATCAATTTTACCTTTGGGTTTAGAAGATCCACTTAAATATACTAACAAGGTATAGTGGGTGCGCTTTCCTTCTTCAAGATTAATGCTTTCATCAATATGACGTCCAAATCGTTGACCAACCTTATATCTGTAGAGGTATTGCATCAGTATACTAAGATATGAGGTGCTTTATCAGTTACACAAGCCAATTATCACTTTGTCATATGAGACGCATCATAAATGGGATATCAGTGCCTCCTGATTCTAAATTAAAAAAAAAAAAAAGAATAACCATTTCACTCTCAAGAAGGAAATTCAATCATAAATGTTTTTCAATACAGACAATCTTTTGTATTCTTTAAATCTAAAGATCAGATCTTGAATATTTATCACTCTCTAAAGCACCAATTCTCAGCTTGTGAGCAATATTAGTTATGCATTCACACCATATCCTATATCCATAGACAAGGACCATAGATTTGACAAAAGACGGCCAACCTGTAAAATCGGAGATTTGGATTCAAGCCAACAGCAACCTTTCCCCTTATTTTAATATCGTTAAAACATTTATTAAGTCCACACTGCCATATTATGTCTGCTAGAACATGATCATTCACAGAGATTCGATCATTATCTCGATAAGCTTGTCCTTTTGTTGGACCAAGACTCCCTTGATGAGTAAAACCTATTGACTCCGCAACTTTGATGAACGCCTTTGACTCGGAAGATGTGAAGAAATTGTGCACCTGAATATCATGGACATGCTATGATGTGGCAGATATAGAATGAAATAACTTTTCCAGTTATCCATGACATGGTAAATTTCTTTTTTAACATCTTTAACAAACAAGCGGTGAAAGATTCTAATCACCTTCAGTTACAGTTTTCTGAATTGCTAACTGATGGCTGACAAGTGCTACAAGACCCATCACCTTTTTTACATGGATAAATATTTAGACATTTAAGAAAAGAAGTATAACATAACGAGGTAAATCATAGTGAACTATTTATGGCCGAATGGAAAATCTAATTTAGCCATTCGATCTCACCCAGCACTATTATCAAGCAGGATTAAACACTCATTTCCATCATTCTTTTCCATACACTTAACAAATTAACTGTAATATCACGTGTCATCCCGTCAAATGATATGTAACTTCCCATTCTTCTTCATATCATCATGATGTTCAACCTAAACAATATCAAAATGTCAATCTTCATTCCCCTTTCAAGAGTATTCCTTTCAATAGTCTTAGCAACGATTACATGAACAACCAAAATGAAGACGTTTGTGAGCTGTTCTAATTAGTAATTATGTTGACCAAAAAAGGAATCCTGGGAAAATACCTCATAAAAGTTCTTTACCAACCAACTCCTATTGAACAGCACCTCGCACAGCACCTCACTTGCTCATGTCCTCGAAGGTTTCCAAATTCTATGTGCCAATCTAGTTCTATTTACTGGGTCTCCAAAGTCCAATCTAAGTTTCACACAGGCCAGATGCAATTGACATGAACTCGGAACGCCCTAATCACTTCCTTCCCTAAGATCACCTTTTATGATATATCAATGAGCAGTTAAGCACCCAATATGACAAGAAAATACTCAGGTACTCACATTCACGTATTTTCACACCATGGAACTCAAAATGAAAAAGAAAATAGAAGCGGTAATTCAGCATAATCTCCAAACATCAAAAGACGAAGGCCTTGAACGATCAAGGAACAGACGGTATAAAAACCATACCATAAAAGAGACAGAAAGATTAAAGAACATGGATTAGGATACTTACGGTAAAAAGATCATTGTCTTTGACTCGAGTGATTTGTAGATTTTGTTTGGGTTTAATGACTGGCCACTTTGATATTGCTGTTTTTGGCTTCTTGGAATCAGCTTCTCTTCTCTCTCCCATTTTCCTCTTCCTTCTGTGTGTTTCTGCCATACGAAGAACACACGACCTTACGTTTTTCCCCGTTCAAGCTTCACGGTGAAGCCCAATTAACCTTTCTGGACCCAAATCGATGTTCATGACTATCCTGCATTCCGCGAGAACTGGACTGTCATTGCGCGGTTAGGCTTGCCTATACAAAAGAATTATGGGCTTCCAACCAAAATAGCCGACTTACTACTAAGGACCGTTTGGTACCAACTATCCGCGAAGTATCTACAGGAGTAGTTATATCATAGATAATTAATACAAAAATATAATACAAGTTACATAAATATATTTATTGATACACGTATTAAAATAAAAGAATCATGCTTCTATTCATACTATACTCTTCTACATAACATTTAATATTTATTTTTTTAAAAAGCTTAGAGAACCACATAAACTCCCTCTCTCTCTAAACTATTGGTAAACAACTTATATCTTACATATGCTACATTTATAAACAATACAAGCAAATAATATACAAATATAAATATTATTTATGTTATATACGGTTGGTGCATATAATGTATCTTACACATATATACAATACATAAATATGCATGACATATATAACAATATAAATATTAATGTTATATACAATATATAATACAAACTTTATATGAGTGTATATAACGTGCGTTCTGATTGAAATATATATACATACACGCACATATGTATATACACACATACCCGCATATTTGCATACATACATTTACATGACATTTTAAATTCTACAACGCCTGTATTAGAATTTGTTAAAGATACATTAGTTAATTAATTTACTTAATATTTTGAAATTTATGACAAAATTTATAAATATGCAAAGCTTGTATAATGGGTTCGTACACATTTTGAGCAAAAAGGTAAATCATTTGTTTCATTTAGGTTTTTCCTTATTCTAAAACATAAATTTGAAGATTGAGCAATTCTACACCGCTCTAGTAATTGATTAAATTTTAAGTGATTAAGTGGCGTAGTAATCATATATAGTTATTTTGTCAAATCATTTTGATGAGTCGTCAAAACTAACCTATGAATCAGTTGATCACTTAAAACTTGATCAATTATTTGATCACTCTAGAATTATTCTTTTAGATATGATATTGCTTTAAGATTGAACAAATATTATATGATGACTAGTATATTAAATGCATAATGTAGAAATATTCTAAATACATAACATAAATATACATTATATTATAAATAGATTTCATACCGTAAGTATGCTACATAATTACTGACCAAAGCCGTGAATTCAAAATTTGCAAATTCAGAACGGATCATTCCAAAACTTGTATATTTGTATTTTTTTCTGCCATGGATAATTATTGATTTTATTACCATTTGTATATATTTTGTTATGATTTAATAACACTAACCATTTAGTATCATCACCACATATATCTATGATCTATAATATATCAAAAGTAAGATAGATGAAAGTCAATTTTGGATAATTTTATCCAATTATTACTAATGTATTATCCAAATTAATCATCTAATTTACATGTGACATTTAATAATTAGTTACTTTTAAAAATTCATTTACATATCTAATGATCATAAAAAAAGTAGTCAATGATAATCTTTAAGCTAATTTTAATTTGACAGCTTTAACCAAATTGTAATAAGTTACTTGAAAAGTCATAGAGAAAAGTAGAAAAGTATAACTCTGTAATAATTTATTTTAATACAGAAGAAATGTCAATTATCTCTATGAAGTTTAAATAATATAATTATTCAATTACAATACGCTTTTAAGTTATTTTATATATTAGTATAATTATTATGTTACATAAATGTAAATACACAAAATTTCATGAAGATCATATTTAAAATAAAATATGAAATTTCAATTGTAAAGATGTCATTTTGTTTACTAGTCAAAGATCATGGGCGATGCACTTCTCGATAAATATGATCGAAGTAAATGACATTCAATAAGTAAGTAGTACTTGAGAAATAATTTTTTATCACCCTCATTTTAAAAGTAATTCATAATCAAATTGGTCTATTAACTTAGTTTTCTAAAATCTAAATAATAAAGAGAAAGTAAATTTGGGTGTCACTTGAACCAATTTCAACACATATTTTGATATTTTAAAGCATATAAGGAAGATAAGTGTATTTTCACTATGGAATCTTTTAAAAGTTAATATGATGGATAACTTGAGAATTATAAATTAGTTACGTAAATGCAATCATTCTTCACCGAAATTCTAGGTTAGAAAAGGAGGAAGTGATAGAAATAGAAATGATCTATTGTTACTAAATATTAATTAAAACGTATCATTAGCTTAAGAAATTTAATTCTCAAATTTGAGAGCAACTTTAGAAATTCTATAAAAAAAAATATGGACAACATTTCTTTAAATGATTAAAATGAAGCGACATTAATTTAATGTTATTAATACTTAATCTTACTACTCGTGATGGTC
The DNA here is from genome assembly GCA_003255025.1 of Datisca glomerata. Lineage (NCBI taxonomy): Eukaryota > Viridiplantae > Streptophyta > Magnoliopsida > Cucurbitales > Datiscaceae > Datisca > Datisca glomerata. Next base: position 507,804 of record QANY01003125.1, read on the forward strand.
AAGTTAGGAGTTCAATTAATTTGTGGGGATAAATTTCTCTAAAATATTTTTGCTACATCCTCGCTTTTATATATAGTAAGTATAGATTTGTGTGAATAATTTTTTTAAATACTCTTAATTTTTTTCTAAAAAATGCATGATATTTTACGTTTGTAACGAAAACTTCAACGGTGAGATTACATACAATCTTCTCCAAGTGTGGGTAGGGGTGTGCACGAGACGGGATAATTTTTTTTAGTCTCATCCTGTCCATGCAGAGGGAAAATCTCGAGAGGGATGGGGTTGGGACGGGCTTTTGGGCTTTTTTTGCTGTTTCTGGACACTTTTGGGCTATGTTTTTCATGGATTTTGGACTGAATTTAGAGGTGGCAACCGGGCAAGGCAATGCTCGACCCAGATGGTTCGTGGACCGGTCACGGGCCTTTTCAGAAGGTTCACATGCTGATTCCCGGACCGGGACGTTGGACTTTTTGGGAGGTCCAGAATGAACAGTTGAACCGGCCCGTGTACTCATGATCCGGGATAGTTCACGGACCGTGCCCGATTAAACAACCGGTCAGGCCCGTTTTTCCTCCCTTTAATGTGATGTAATTCTAAAAAATGTAGATGAGAAAAGTTGAATATTGATGGGGAATAGATAAAGTATAGGATTGTCATTAAACTTTCTCGAACTCATGTTACTTTTCTTTTAATTATTTTATTTTCTTACTTTAGAATTTCAATAGAAAAACTTGTCATAATACTAAGTAAATAATTATTTTATTCATTAAATTGAATAGTTGCATCGCTATAAATTAAGTATATGTCAATAAAGTATTCATTTAGACAAAAAGTTATAATAATCATGGAAACTCTAAGTATCATAAATTTATTATTTATTATTTATTGAATTTGAGAGTTGCATTACAACACATCCCGATTAAGTTAGCACCTACCTATTTATCAATCACTTGTGACAATCTCAAAAATTAACCCGGAATGTACTACTACCATCATTAATATTACAATCATCATTTTTATATGTTGATATATATGTTGAATAAAATGAATTTAATTCTGATGTTAGTTCTTTAATATCTACAATGGGGGAAACTCCTAGATTCTCATAAATTAAATCAATAAAAATTTAATTTGCTTTAGCCGTTGGCTATTTCTTTTAAATTTACATTTAATTAAATACATCTATCTTAAAAATATATTATTTAAGATATACAATATTTCAATAAGAGTTATTTTGGTCTATTGGATAAGAAGTGTGGTTTGCAAAGGTTCAAGCTCCAATACATGCACAATTTTTTAATTTTTAAGTTAAAGAGAGAATGCCACGGGCCGGGCTCTAGGCCTGAAATGTGAGGCCCGTGAGGGCTCGGGCTTGACCCGCTAGCCTGAACCAGCATGGTGTTGTTCATACATAGGACAGGCCGATCCATGCTTTAACGGGCCGGTTCAGCCTGTTTCGTGGGCTGAACCGATCCACTCGCCACCTCTAGCTGAATTTGACATTTTTCGGGGTTAAATTAATAAGAAATTGCACCAAATAGTCGAGTTTAGAATGTTGATTTATGCAATAGCCCAGCTTTTTTCGTAGGTAAATAGCATATTTGGTACTACCACATCACTGGTTTTTTTCTCCATTTTTAGTGTGAACAGATTTGCCCTCTATAGACGATATTCTGTTATTGATTATGTGGTACCAATCATTAATTAAGAGATTTTACCGGATTTACTATTAATTCTAATTTTTAATTCTAAATTATATATTTATCTTTATCTTATCATTAATACGCTATATATATGAATTGTCGGTTATGGAAAAAATCTGTTTTTTCGATTGATAATTATTGTATTTTTTTGTTATTTCTGGATTTTTAGCTATTTTCTGTTTTTAGAGTTTCATTGATTGTTATTTTCAACCATTTATTTGCGAGCAACCTATTTTTCAGCATTCATTCGTATTTTGAACTGAAAAATCACTCATAAACTATTAAAGTAGTTTGAAGGAAAAAAACAGTAGTTGAATGTTATTGCCTAAACTGCAACTATGGTAGATTTCATCAGTGATTGAACGTCATTGATGTCGACAAACATCCATTGACACCCACCTAAAATATAACCGTTGATGGCAAAGATAACTCCATTGAAAAGGAATAACTCCATTGATGAGGGATAACTCCATTGACGAGAGAAATTCCATTGATGGTAAAGGTAAATCATCTTTTCTCTATGAATTGACTACTGGTTTACTGTGACATATTTACCGTCAATGGTTCTATTCAGGTGGGCGTCAATGGGGGTTTACCGATGTCGATGGCGATCTTAGGAAGATGGAGAGTTTTCGGTGATTTTTTTATTCTTTAATTTTGACTATGCTTGATTGACATATTTATTACCGTAATTAGGGTAGTTTCATTAAGTGTAGTTTAAGTTTTTACCTTTTTAATTTTTTTCCTGAAATATTATAGGTGGATTTCAAAATTTGAATTAGTTTCATTTAATATAGGAGGTTGAGATTGGTTTACCCAATGGTTGAGGGAGAGGTGAGATTTTTAAATTTTCAAAATTTAAGTTTTTTTTGGAAAGTTTGATTGATATTTACTTTCAATTAATTATAGATTTTTATTTTTTAAGTATATCATTAATTACGGTTTAGGGGGAGGCAAGATATATGGAATTTTAAAAGATTCCAGTTATAATATATTTAGATTGACTTCGTATTAATCTAAATTTTTTGTTTCCTTAATTATAGGGTATATAAAATCAGTATATCAATAACTTTCATTTGATTTACCTGAATTATAGAAAATCTGATATTTACCTAGAGATCTAGAAACCATTCTTTTGCTTAACATAACCATATTAAACTTGCCTATAGTGCAAAATTTTCCTAAATTAATACAAGTCAGTTTATTACACTTATGTGTTTTATTGGGCTTTTTTATTTTATTGGCCTGAATATTTGTTTGCAGATTGAAATCAAATCCAATTTCAACACACTACTTTTTAGATGAAATACTTGAATACAAATACAATTACAATTAAATACTTGAATTCATCCATATAAAATTTTCCAATACCAGTAACATTAAATAGAGTTCATAAGCAATTAAATAGAGTTCAATACAAATCCAACCTCACTAAAAATTCATCCATATGTAACTTAATCAATAACAAAATCCTCTATAAACTAAAACAATAAAATAGAATTTGTTACAATTTCACAAGCCAAGCCATAAGGTCCACCGTGTTCAACTCATCCATGATTAGTCATGGTCAATGTGAAGGATTTGGGGTGATTTAAACACTAAATAAAATAAGAAATAAAATATAAGTTTAATGTAAATAATTAATAAATAAGTATATTGTTGAAATAGATAGGTAAAGTTTTCTTACCTTTCTAATATTCTTCCTCAATCTTCACCAACAACTCATCGGTGGATAATAGCTCAGCATGAAATCAATCGCCAAGGAAAATAAGGGTTTCAACTGTTGTGGGAGCAATCACTCGACCACTAGCACTAAAAGTTGACTCAGAAGCAACAATTAGATATAGGAATTGCAAAACAAGATATTTCGAAGCATTTATCTTCCACCAAGCCAATAAATCAAAGTTCTTATCCTGATTTTCACCATTCGACATTAAATACTAATCAACTTCTGTCTTGTTATCTAAACTTTCTTTCATAAATGAATGTCTAGTGCAATTAGATCTAAGATAAAAAAAACTTTTGTCTTGCTACCTGAACTTTCAGAAGTTTTATTTATTTTTAATTGAACTTCAACTTCTTGACTTGTACCCTCATCATCACCTTTGTACTCATCATATAATCTTCTCAAAAGATCTTCAAGTTTTACTGAAAAATTCTTTAAAACTTCATTACCATACATATAATCTAAATAATACTTCAAATAAGCCAATTTATATTGTGGGTCAAGAACAACAGCAAGATGCAACATCAAATTTGTTTTATCAAAGCTTCCCCAATACTTTTTAAACTTTGATTTCATGTTGCTAGCCATTATACACACACTACTATCATCATCTTCACTATATTTTCAGATCAAATTTTTAATCACAATTACTAATACTTACTAGATGACACATGATAGGAAGTAGATACTCTTACTGTTATTTCATTAAAAAAATCTAAGAACTTCAAAAAGATACGAATAATATCCCAATCATCATCTTTGGGAGGATGACAATCCCTCACCAACAAATTCTATACAATACTTCTCATCCAGGTGTTGCTAGCATCAAATAAGTGGGGTTCCACCTAGTAGGTAAATCTAGGCACACAACATTTTTTGCAGAAATTTTAGTGTCTTCAAAACATAACATAAACTTCTTAAACCTAGCAAGCAAAGATCTCACAAATCTAACAACATTGCAAATTTTGGCGATAAACTCATCAACATCTTTCAAGTCATCTTTCTTAATGAGATTTAAAATATGTGCACAACATCTAACATAAGAAACTCACCATTTAATATCAAACCTCTACAACCTTTTATGTGTTTCTTCAAATAAGCTATGGCGTCATCATTTGAGTTTGCATTATCTACTGTAATAATAAACAACCTCTCAATTTTCCACTCTAGCAAACATTTTTCAATTACATTTCCTATGGTTTCTCCTTTACGATCATCAATCAAATAAAAATTAATAATTCTTTTTTACAATTTCCAATTCTCATCAATAAAATGTGCAGTAACAACCATGTAGTTTATGCTCTGCACAGTTGTCCGTGTGTCAGTTGTAAGAGAAATTCTTTAGGCCGATTTAGCAAAAAGGTTTATCAACTTTTTCTTCTCACTCAAAAACATTTTGAAGACATCTCTAGCAACTGTCGTTCGAGATGGAACAGTAAACTTAGCTTGTAAAATACTACACAATTTTCTAAGACCCCTTCCTTCAACAAACCTGAAAGATATCTCACATAAAGCAACCATATCAGAAACGGCCTTTCGAGCCTTCTCAGAGTATTTGAACTAGCAATTAAAAACAACTAATATCTCTAATTCCCTCAGTGTTCAGTTCTACTACCAAGGTTTTCTTCTTAGACCTCACAAACCTATTATGATTTTTCTTACATCTATCCATATGGTTATTCATACCAGATGTACCGTAAATTTTAGACTCACGTTTTATCAATGTACCATAATAATTACACTTAGCTTTGTCATATTTCCTAACCTTACCTTTGATGAGAATAAAGTGATTCGAGGCTCCAGATTGCCGCCCCTTACACACAACCTCAGGTTCAGTATCCTTATCCTTCATTTGTACGTCCTCTTGCTCAACCTCATCATTTTTTTATGCTTCCGATCGGACTTCATTTTCAAGCAGCACATACATCTACATGAAGAATAGAAAAATGGTTACATTGAGGTTGTTTAACAAAACTAAAATTAGTAAGTAATTGGTAAAATGTATGTTGTTGGGCCATTATTTTTATATATAATATCGCTTTCTTGTTGTTCATCATCTGCAGGATCAGAAACAATAAAAATGGGAAAGCTTTCAACCCCTTTAGTTGGCATTCTATTTTTGCTATGTTTCTAGTCACCCATATCAGAAAAGCTAGACAATATATCATATACAAAGACCCTAAACTACATGTCATTGGATGAGTCAATGTGTCTGGTCCGTGAGATTTTACAAAAGGTAAAATTTCTAAAATCAAGTGCGTCTCCCTTTAAATTTTAAACCAACCACAGTCCAAAAGGAGAAACACGAGAGACAGAGTCATAGAGAGAGAGTTTAGAGCCGAGAGAAAATTATTGTGAGAGAGAGCAATATACCTAGTCTCTCGCCTTCGTCGTGCTATTCACCCCTCACTAGAGCAAGAGCGCATGGTCCGTGATAAAGAGCAAGGTTCGTCATCTGTGCCCTAGCCTTGAGAAGAGAAGAGAGAGATATGAGACTTGAGAGAACATAACAAAAATAAATAGGTTTGGTTTAGTTTAAGTTTTTGGTTTATTGTTTAGGGAATAGGGAAGGTCATTACTAAAAAGTATAAATAATAGTTTAAATATTAGACTATATTATAAAGGTTAGAAATCAATTATAGTTTAAAAATAAAAAGAAATAAGGTTAAAACTAAAAATAAAACACTTTAGGTATAAACCTCAGGACGGGATGGGACAAATCCGGGACAGGGACTTTTGTCTTGTGTCCTATCCCGTCCTCCACGGGACATAAACTTTTTATCATGTCTCATCCCGACGGGAACAAAAAACTGTCTTGTCCCACTTGGTTCAGGACGAGACGGTTTTTTAGGACACTTGCACACCCTTAAACGTGGGGATCCTCTCCGCCTGGGAATGTGCAAAACACAAATAAAAAACTCTAAAGACGAAGAAAACCGGGGGCGGTTTCATCGCCTAAGAGCCTCTGATGCCTGAGTCAATATCCATGAGTAATTTTTGCAGATTTTTCCTTGGGAAGAATTGTTTACCTTGCATTATTGTAGATAGAGCATTTAAACCTGAAGCCTTGGAGAATGATACTTGTCGAAGAAGCTTGGGTGAAGTAAAGACCTATCTTTTATTTGATGAGTTGGGGTGGCCTTTAATGTATTTATCCTCTGAGCTAACATAAATGAGTGTGCATTCAGAGTAGCAGTTATGATAGCATACGGGTAGGCTGGGGGGGGGGGGGATCGACGTAATGCATGAATCTTCAACGTGTTACTCGTCGTTCCCTTGAATTTTTTATGCTTGAGCATCTGAGCTCACTTTATTGGCCCATGATCTTACATCAATCGGATTGTCAGTTCGACGTAATGGTCCTGATAGTCGTATGAGTTGGGTCCTATAAAAAGGTTGTCCCCTCCCTTCCATTCTCTTTAACATCTCTGCCCCTCGAGAGATTCTGAAACCCTTCTTTGAAAGCCCCTTCACTCTACAAAGATAGAAATTATTTCATTCACTTGGTGTTGTCTCTCCCCTTCTTTCTTCTGCTGACACTGCCAATCTAGTTTCCTTCAAAGTTTGGTCGTGTCGTCTGCTAGTTTGGTCTCGTATTATCCTCCTCCATTACCTTGGAAGACGCCTCAATGGTTGCCCGTTCATTGTCGACGTTCACATCTCATCGTCAATTCATTGTGGTAATGTATTTTTCCTTCATTTGAGTCTTTTTCTTTATCCTTTCTTTTCTCCATTTTGATTTTTTATCGTGCTTAAGGGTTCCAAGGGGTGCGTAGACTAAATGGACTGTGTCATTGTGTTTAATGAAGTCGTCGGCTCCCGTGTTAACTCGGGGGCCTATGTTGGCCTGAATGAAGAAGCCGACCGATGGAGGGCTGACGAGTATCCTTCCTCCTTGTCCAAAGATGACTTGGGTAAGATTCAAATGGCTTACCACATCCCAGATTATGTTTACTACGACTTCTTGAGGTGGGCGAGAAGATAAGTGCTCTACGACATGGGGGGACTGGATTATATTTAGCCTCATTGGAGTGTGGACTGAGACTTCCTTTACACCCTTTCTTGAGGGAGCGATTCTCCTTGGCGGGTATCACTCTAGCTCAACTCCTGTCGAACTCGTGGAGGACTTTGATCAGTTGTTGGGTGCTCTGGATTTTAAACCTCACCAAGGACATTACTTTGGACGAGCTTGACTTTAAGTTTCCATTGAAGTTTCCCCCTAAGAATAAGGTCATATGGCGCCTTCTCGTGGTCTGGGCTGGTACTATATCATTAGTCGTATTGGAGAAGCGAAGAGGATCGTGAATGGGATCCCATCCTGGTATAAAGACTAGAAGGACAACGCGTTCTTAATTTTTGGGTTTTGGGATAACCTTCTTGGGGATTTGGAGTTTGTGACCCCATTCCCTCGGATCTTCGATATCGCAGGTGAACTCACACTTTTACAGGGGAGAAAGTTCGCATGTTGCTTAATCCACCTTGTTTCTCTTGCAGTGACTAAGAGGAGGCTCGAAAAACTTCCCGACTACCTCCTATCTCGAATTTACTACCCGGTCGAGCTCTCTATCGAGGCCCATGCTTACGACATCCTTCTCAAACATGATATTTTGTTTTAGAGGATTGTATTTGGATCCTTTAGAGGATGTTACCGTTGATCTTCATGTCAGAGACTATTTAGAAGATTCTTTCAATCATACGAGTATGATCCTCAGTCATTCTCCTACTTTTGTCATTATTATTATCATCTTATCTTCTGTAATCATGATTCGACCCTTGTAGCAATGGCCGGGGACAATCCCTTTCTCAAGAAGCAAAGGAATGAATTTGACTCCTTTGAGATTCAGAAAATGGAGGTGCTCCGAGCTAAGAAATTAGAGCAGTCAAGAAGACCAAGGACTTCAACTCGCTCTGCCTATGACAAGATCTAATCAGAGATTAGAAGGTTATGGGGCCTCGAGGGGAGTTCGCCCACCTTGAGAAGGAGAAAGGTAACTCCAAGGCAGATGCCGATCGAACTGCTGGTGCTCGTAGGGAGAGGGTTATCTCCAATCTCCAGCAGCAAGAGAAAGTCTTGAAGAACAAGGTTTGACTCCTAAAGGGAAATATTTCTAGGGAGATCCTTCCCGAACTCAGGTGGAGAACCGTGATAGGTAATCTTAGAGGAAACTTGACTTGGCGGAAGCGTAGTCAAAGGAGAATTATGGCCAATGACTTTAGATCACACCAAGGAGATGGAAGACAAGGAGATGGAAGACTTCAAGGCGTCCTCAGAGTTTCAAACTTCCTTTGTCATGGAATTAGCCCTAGGTTATGAGAGCTGCCATTTTGAAGTCATCAACAACAGTCTTGGATGGGACTTGAGTTTCCTCATTTATCCTTCAGACCCTCCGTCCACTCCTGTGGAGTTGGCTTATGAGCGGGTGATGGTCTTTGGTGCTCGTGAAGCTCAGAAAGCTGTTGGGATGTTGTGTTATCCTCATTCCCATCTAGATGGTCCTAGGTCTTCACATGTCTCTCCTAGGCTCCCTAGTCTGCAAGGTCCCTTCAATCTCATCGATCTGGATGTGGAGGTCTCTCATTCTTTATCTTCGGGTTAACCTGAAGATGGAGTCCTTCCACCACCACTAGAACTGATTGAAGCTGCTGGTTCAGCTAAAACTCCTTTGGTCCCTACTACCAATGATGTCGAGGCTCCAACCAGCCATGTTGCTTAATTTGTTGTTTTCTTTATTATTTTTAAGCTTCTATTTCTTTTTTTCTTGTGTTTCATTTTTCCTTGATATTACTTACTCTATTTTTTTGATTGAGAAAGTATTTTGTCCAATGAATTTGTATCCTCTTTCGCCATGATCCGTATGTACCTCGAGTCCTTCGATCTTGTTGCTTTACTACCTTTGATCTGATCTCGGGTGCCATTATTAATACCTGTTTGACCAGAGTGGCGGGGTTGTCATGATCTTTAGGCTTGATTTTGCCTTATATAGTTTTTCCTCCTGATGGTTACCCCCTTTGGAAGAGGTCGGGTCGAACAACTTTTTCGTATCCTTAGGGAGTCACGTTACCCTCTGGCGGTGGGTCCGTTCGAGTATACCAGTTTCAAACTTCATGCTCACGTTTAACTGGGTACCTTTATTTTAGTCGAGGTTCCTTTCCCATTTGATGGGAAAAGGAACAAGCGTGATTTCCTTTCCTTTAATGCTTAATTGGCCATTCTTACCCAAGGGGGCCAAGATAAGCCACACCATCCATTTCTTTTATAAAGTTAAAACTTGGCTTTCTTGCTCGGTAAAAATCCATTTCCCTTATGCATCTAGTCAGTTTTCCTTTACTCGGGTCAAGGTCTTTCCTTTTTGGAGTCTAGCTAGGTATTTCTTCCTCAACTAGAGCTCATTAGAGCGTTTGACCAGACATATTTTTTTCTTTGATTAGAGTCTAGCCAGACATTCCTGTACTGACTAGAGCTCATTTCCTGTGTGCCGAGCTAGAGCGCTTCGCTAGACATCACTTTGTTCCTTGAGGAGTCCAGCTAGGTATTTCTGCTCTGACTATAGCTCATTTCCCGTCTAGTGAGCTAGAGTGCTCTGCCAGACATCACTTTTCCCTTGAGGAGTCTAGCCAGGCATTTCTACTCTGACTAGAGCTCTTTTTCTCGTATGGTGAGCTAGAGCGCTCCCCTAATACTCACTTTTTCCTTGAGGAATATAGTCAGATATTTCTGCTCAAACTAGAGCTCTTTTACCCATCTGGGGTGCTAGATTACTCTACCAGACATCACTTTTCCTTGAGGAGTCTATCCAGAGATTTCTACTTTGACTATAGCTCATTTTCTCGTCTGGTGAGCTAGAGCGCTCCACCAGACATTTTTTTTCCTTGTTGGGAGTCTAGCCAAGAATATTTTCTCTAACGAGAGCTCATTTTCTCATCTGACAAGCTAGAGCGCTCCACCAAACATCCACGATGAATAGCATTGCTGATGTTGACCCTAAAAAAATAACGGTACGTACAACTAGTCCTTGAACAACCAACCATCGCACTGTAAAAATTGAATAAGTTTTATCTATAGTCATTGGGTCCTCCTAAAAAGATCTGCTAAATTCATCGAGTTATTCCAAAGTATCAAAACGGCCAGTTATTAACGAAATTCCTTGTCAGCTCTCTGTAAAATACTTGTTTGGATGAAGACTTCCAAATACAATCGTAAGCTATTCCTTGAGGAGTTTAGCCAAATATTTCTGTTCAGACAATAGCTTTTTTTCTCGTCTGACGAGTTAGAGCACTCCACCAAACATCACTTTTTCCTTATTATGAGTCTAACCAGATATTTTTGCTCTGACGAGAGCTCAGTTTCTCGTCTGACGAGCTAGAGCACTCCATCAGACATCATTTTTTCCTTCGATCCTGCTTCATGGGCAAGCGTGCCTTTCATTGATAAACTTTGCTTCATTACAAGGCTCATTTTTTTCTTGTTCCCCTTATCCTTTTTTACCTAAGGGGTGAAATAGCTGCTCGAGCTAATTCCTTCATGGTAGTTGATTCCTTTCGCTTGAGGGCTATCACATAACATTCCCTAGACGTTCTTTGATCCCCCTCACCAATCCCACGCCCGTGGGGGTACATAACTTCATGATCTCGTGATACGTGGAGGGCACAACCTTGAACTTGTGGATGGCAGGCCTGCCTAGAATGGTGTTGTACAAATCATTGCACCTTACTATCGTGAATTCTACATGCTTGACGGTCAGTCGTAGATTTGTGCCTAGGGTCACGAGGGGCTCCATCACACCTTCCAGGATGATTTTGTGTCCCCCAAATCCCACCAAGGGAGAAGAGCACATGAGTAGCTATTTGGGATCTAATCTCATCTACAAGAAGGTAGAGTAGTTAAGTATGTTGGTCGAGTTCTTGTCATTGATCTGGGTTCACCAAACCTTGATATTTACGATCAGGGGGAGATGACTAATGCATTAGTGTACGCCTGATGGAGTTGATGTGCCATTTCCTCAGTGACCTCTCTCGCTTCCTCTGCTTTGACTTAGGGTGGCCTTGGGAGGACACTATAGACCATTATGTGTCCTGCCTCCCAAGTCGTTGCTTTCTATTTTCGATTGGAGTCTGAAGCGCTAGGCCCTTCAATATCATATTAACCTCCCTCCCTTATAGGGCTTCATGATCGGTCAGTCCTTGGCTCAGGCTGTCTTTCCACCATTCTTTCTTGCTTGGGGGTGTTGCAGTCTCTGCGATTCCTGCAACTGGCCACAAACTTCTTGATGTACCCTTTCTAAATCATGGCCTCAATTTGTTCATGGAGGTCGAAACTCCCCTCCGTGTTGTGCCCATAATCCTTATGATACTTATAATTCTTTGTGGTATCATTATTTTCATGAGCTGTTTATATGACCCGGGGCTATTTTAATAGGATTTTGTCCCTTATGACGTTCTCCCCCCGTCTGGCTTTGAGGAGGGTGTAGGTGGTGAACTGGCTGGCCAAATGGGGGTTCCTCATTCAGGCCAGTTTACAGGGTACAAGCGGGGATCAGATGAGGCAGGTGCCAGATTGGAGGGTCTGGCGGGGCGGCTTCTTTTGTCCTCCCTTGGTTTTTTCCCTTTCTGGGGGTTTCCAGTGCTCGACCTCTCTAGTTCCTTCTCGACTCAAATCTCCACGATTTCCATAGACGACGCCAACTATTTGTATGGAAAACTTCAACGGTGAGGTTGCATACAATCTCCTCCAAACGTGGGGATCCTCTAGGCATGAGAATCTGTAAAACACAAACAAAAAACTCTAAAGATGAAGAGAATTGGGGGTGGTTTCCTCGCCTAAAAGCCTTTGATGCGTAAGTCAATATCCTAGAGTAATGTTGGCAGAATTTTCCTTGGAGAATTGCTTACCTTGCATTATTGTAGATGATATATTTATACCTGAAGCATTGGAGAAGGATGCGTATCGAAGAAGCTTTGGTGATATGCCCCTAGTCATGTCGAACATGGTTAATGCAACAGCTTGGGGCTGACTCGACGCTTCATCTTGGCGATTGACCTTGACTGACTTTCATCTCAAATAAGAATTGAAGATACCATGTGGAATGCTACTTTCGACGAATAATGATGGTGTATCACAAGGCTAGCTGACCCCTTGCGTCAGACATCATCACGTTGATCTTAGCTTGCGTTGGTCGGGGGTTTCCAGCGCTCGACCTCTCTAGTTCCTTTTTTTTAATATTGCAGATATAGCCTTTTTTTGACAAGTGGCATTGGCCTTGAAAATCTTTCCCTTTCTACCTTTGTCTTCCTCACATAGTTTTAGCCTCTAGGATTTTGAACAGTAGTCATATCTTCCTCAAAGAGCTTCCATCGCTTCATGCCCGCCGCCATCTGCTCGTCGCCTTTCTATCTTTATTTTCCTTACTGCGTGTTGTTGGTCGGTGACCTCCCTCCCTCCCTCCCTCGTTGTTCTTCTTTCAGTTTTTAGAAAAAAATTGTAAAATTAACTATTAGTGCGTTCTTAGGGTTAAAATTGGTTTTTTGTACAGAAGCTAATGTGTTGTTAGTATTTTGTTCTTGGATCTAAAGTTTTTTTTTTCTGATTATTTATTTAATCTGAGATTTTTCTAGTCTTTTTCGCGTTAGTTTTCTGGTTTTTTGTGTGGGTTTTCTGAGTTTCTTGATGAATCTTACAATTTTTTTTCGAAAAATTACAAGAAGTGGTATCAAAATTACATACTGTACATATCAAAACTAAATACCATACATATCTTATTTATATACCATACGCATAACTTCTTTTCAACGGAATCCACATCAGACGCGCTACAGTACGCGCGTGGGGCCGCTACACGCGTACTGTAGCGCATTTTTTACCTTTTTTAAGGGCTTAATGGTAAATGACTACCATCCCCCTCCTTTTCTTATTAGAAACCGTTAATTTTTACAATTAAAAATAAAAAGGGACATTTTGTTACAAGAATGACCCAAATGGACCATTCTTATAATTCTCCCTATAAATGATAATGATTATTAAAAATATAGTATATTCAAGTATATATTCATGGTTCGTATGTATTGACTAATATTAACTATAATGCGGTGGTGGTGTGAATTATGAATTAAAATGGTCACTTGTTCCAAATACAAAAACCGAAACGACAAAGAGAGAGGAAAAACCTAGTCCAACGTACCCAAATGGCAAAACGCAATTCCCTAGAGAATCAAACATCTAAACCAATAGCAAAATTTCACTTGTTTTTTTAGGTGTGAAAACAAATAATCCCTCTTATAAGTTAATTAATTAATTGAAACCCCTCCCCTTAACAGAGAACACACGCAAAGATATACCACCTTCTGCGCCTCCAGATCTTCCTAACAATTCCAAGTACTTTGTAATTACATAAAGAAACTACTTAATAAAGACAAGTTAAAGTATTTATAAGAAATAAAAATAGTACAAGCTGACTCGTTGAACAACGAGAAGCAAGAGACATGGTGGATTTCCATTGGTCCACTGACGATAGGAGATTACAGTGCTAGTTACATGTCAAATCTCTATTGGTCGCTCACGCATACAAGTGTACGATGATCTTAACTTTCTTTCATTAATTCACTTGCACTTCTTTTTCTATTTCATTAAATACCTTTTCGAGAACTAAGAAACGAATAAAAATATAAAAAAATTTATAGAAAGTTTATGTTTTCATTAAAAGCAATGGCTTAATTTGTATGTATCTTTCTTTTCCTTATCTTAGTTTTACCAAAACAAGATAAGAAATGAGGTTATGATTCTTTTTCCCTTGTCTTAATGTTATTATTTCTTGTAATTGTTATTTTTTTTAATTTTAAATGTACAATGACTTCCCTTTTCTTGTGGGGTTAGACTGTTGGAAGAGGACATAGGAAATAGAATTGAAAGCTTTACATGAAAATAGAAATAAATGGATTTTTGGTCTGAGAATAAAGGGATCAATGCCACCCACCAATCATAAAATAGGATCTCTATTTATGTTTTGAGCCAATCATTTCTAGGGTTTCATGAAATTTCTTTCCCTTTTTATCTTATGTTTTACAACATATCCACCATTTTTTTTCTCTCTATTTTGTTCCAAAGATCCTGTAGTGTTTGGGTGATTTTACTTCTGATCTTCTTGGGGTTTCTGGGTTTTAAACGTTTCTGAATACAATCTTGAAGTGTTCTTTCTTTTCCCCCCGAAAGAAATTCTTAGTTTCTTTCTTTAGGTTTTGGCTTTGGTTGTGATATCTGGGGTCTTCCTTTTTCATATCTATTTCAATAGTTTGTTTCTTTGATTTGGTAAGAATTTGTCGGTTGATTACTGGGGGTTTGACTACTATTTCAGCAGTTCTATTCATCCAGTTCCTCCAATATTTCTGGGTTTTTATTTCCCTTTTTTCACTTTGGGACTTTTCTTGGAAATATTAATATATATCACTAAGGTAAGATTTTTAAAAACATATTATATTCTGATCAATTTCTAAGTAAGTTTTTTGCATTAATAAATGTTAACAGATGAAACGTAATTTAGTTATTTTTCAGTTAATAATTAACTAAACCAAGTTATGAATTTTTTAATTGTGGTGTAGAACATGGTGAGAGGGAAAATTCAGATGAAACGGATCGAAAATGAGGCGAATCGGCAAGTGACTTTCTCGAAGCGTCGAAACGGGTTATTGAAGAAAGCTCATGAGCTGTCTGTGCTTTGTGATGCTGAAGTTGCTGTTATCATTTTCTCACAGAAAGGCAGGCTCTATGAGTTCTCCAGCTCTGAGTAAGTTTTCCTCAGAATTTTTTTAATTAAATAATTATTCAAAATGCCATAAATTATTTAAAATATATGAACTTTGCTAGCTATATATGTATGATCTTCCTCCTTGAGAATAGATAAGAAAGGAAAGTATTTAATTAATGGATTTGTTCTTGAGGTAATAGCTAGGTTGTAAGTGCTAATGAAAATGGTGCAGAAACTTCAAAGGTGTTTCAGCTCGTTAAAAAGCCCATTTTCACAGTTAATACTTTATTTAAAATTTTTAATCGTACTTGCGAGTTAGATTCTGCTGATGGATTTTAGAGATTTGCTAATTATTAATATTCGTCCTTTTTTTTTCTCTATTTGGGAGGAAACATTGAATGACATGAAAAAGAAGTTATTTTATTTATACTAGTCGTCTGTTAGAACAAATTTCAAAGTTTTACTTATTTGTAAAAGGTAGAATGTTAATGTCAATCAATATAGGAATCACAATAAATAGACTAAATAAGGAACAAAAAAATATTTACTTTTTCATATTACAGATAATGGAAAAGACCATATCCAATGTCTAACTAGTAACATATGCTAATCTAACTATTGAATATTGACCTACTGATCTTTTCTGATATCTGCTTGTTCAGAATGAAATCTTATATATAAGATAATGTGATCGATGCTTTTCCAATTTTAGTTACACAATATAAGAAATCAAAAATAAACTACTATTAAGTATCAAAGTTTGTCTAAATTATTTGTACAATAAAATTGAAAGAAAATAGAATATAAAATCAATTAATGATGGGCATCTTCAAAATTTAAACTACAGAAATGTAACTCAACCTTCTTCAGTCATATCATATAGTTTCAAGAACCTTCGGATTACCTAAACATTTATCCATAGGGAAATGAAACGTAACTGAAACCTCTTCAGTCATATCATATAGTTTTAAGAACCTTCGGATTACCTAAACATTTTTCCAAGAGGGAAATGGATGGAAGCATTTTTGAAGAAGTGAATACTGTTGATTGGAAATGAACTGATAGTCAGTTTATAAATGTGAGAAAAAATTTCACATCTCAAGCTAGTTGAGAAGGTCCAACAACACCCAACATTTGTATCAGAGTCAAGTCTAGTTTATCCAATAAGTCCCTACCCGAATTCAGATGAAGTGAGTCGTTGGCCCTCAGACTCAATATTCCTATACGTGGTAAATCTGAGTGAAGTGAGTCGTTGGTTTCCTGACTCACGACCTGATATATGGTGATTTGGATGGAGCGAGTCGTTGTTAGGTGGCTGTTGGGCCTTTTCAATCTCAAAATCTTTGAGGTTGAGAAGGCCCAATAGCCACACTAATATCAAAGTCAGGTCATGGTTTATCTAA
Organism: Datisca glomerata; assembly: GCA_003255025.1. Lineage (NCBI taxonomy): Eukaryota > Viridiplantae > Streptophyta > Magnoliopsida > Cucurbitales > Datiscaceae > Datisca > Datisca glomerata. The sequence goes on from QANY01003125.1 coordinate 524,371, forward strand.
CAAATCTCCAGCTCAATCTAGGTGAAATGAGTTGTTGACTTCTCGATTCACGACCTGATGTATGCTGATCTGAGTGAAGCGAGTCGACAATTATCTGACTTAGGACCCGATGTTGGTGAATCCGGGTAAAGAGAGTAACCATCGACTCAGGATCTAATGTGTGACGGGGTCGAGATTGTTGGGGTTATTCCACATCGGTTATGGAAGGGGCTGATAATCAATCTATAAGTGTGAGATAAGACATCACAATTTAAACTAACTTTTGGGATTGAAAAGATCCAACAACATCTAACAAATATTTAAGGGTCAACAAGAAATGTGACAAACGGGGTAAATTTTGGTCTCACTTATGGAAAATCTTATCATTATGATGATACATTGAGTGATTCGTTTGGAGGTGCAACTATTAATAAAGTAATTAGTAAAAATTATGTCTGAGTAAGGGACATCAATTAGAGAACAAGAAGCATCTTATGTAACGTAGGTTGGCACCCAACCGGCCAGATCTCTAATCACTTGATCACCAAACCAAACAATAATTGAATGATTGTTTAAAAGAAAGAATTCAACCAGAGGCAACAATATGACAAAAACAAAAAAAAACAGTTGAGGGAACAAACCAATTGATGAAGACAATGTGTAGACATTACTATCAATAATGTGCAAGCATTTTGGTTGGCTTAGATTAGATGGGTATTACTATAAATCATGTGTAGAAGTTTATAACTACAAGCTTTAATCTCAAAATTTTATATATACACTAGACTTACACACAGTCGATCACTTACATTGTCCCCTCAACTTACCCGAGTCACGGGCACTTTTCTCTTCTAACATAAGCTTTAAAGTTCACACAACATTTTCACTGACATAATATGCATCCTTAATTAGGATCAGATATAACCGTTCTTGCCTCAAGGGAAACTACCCGTGTATATTATGTGTACTTATGTGCGTAACAATACATGTTTTAATGTGCATTACAGACATGCTGGATATTTATTGCTTTTGTCTACGTTTGTCACTGCTTTCCAAGTCCAGAAGTACATAGAAAATCTCCCCTTTTTCTGAAATCAGATTCTGAAACTTTTCTTATATCTTATTTTAGTTTCTATTTGATACCAATAGTCTAAATATATATGATTAACACACTAGTTATTAGCTTTTAACTAACTTTTTTTTGGATGATATGAACAAAAATCATACCGTAACCTTCTCATAGTTAGTGTTTGGTTCAACGTAATATAATGAAAAGTTCTTTAGAGCAATGAGCACCTCCTTACTCATCCAAACTATAAGTTTGACGGATTGGATTTCAATGCAACTCCAGAGGGGAAGTTTGATCCTATCATTCAAAAAGATCTAGATGGTTGAGATCAAATGTTAAATTTTTTTTAACTTTTTTCCTAAATAATGTTTCACAGGATCTAGACCATCCAGATCTAATCGGACGATTTCAGATCGTGGAACTGTCTTGTCTGCCATTGATGACCAACGACAGACAGACTCAATCCAAGTTTAGCATGATATATAACATACAATAATCCAAATCCTAAATTCAAATATTGATCTAAATCTTAAATATAGATAATTAATTTAAATCCTCAACGTAAATCTTAAATCTAAAAAGTTAGTAAACATGAACTGAACACATGTTTTTATAGAAAGGAACCGATAAGAACTAACAATTAATATCATCTTACGTATTGAGTGCCTCAGCATGCAAAGGACAATAGAACGTTACCGTAAATACGCACCAGATGTGGAAAGCAACAAGACTGACATGGAGCAATATGTGCAGGTTAGACCTCCCTCCACCTTCAAATTTTAAGTGAATTTCTCAAGTTATATTTATAATGTCATGGTTTACTACTAATTGTGTACTCGTCTAATACTAATAACTAGCATAGATTGACGTTTTGTAGAAAAAGCATTAGCTGTTCAGGGTCTAGACTAAATTCATTATCTAAGTAGTAAGTAATATTTTATTCATTCACAGATCGTGTTTCATCATTCATTAATCATTTTTCTTTAGAGGTTGAATAATATGTGAACATTAGTTGGTTGATTTAAACTTGGTCTAGAATTTTCCCAGTGTAGAATTATGTATGTATTCTCAGTTTTATGATTTGTTTGCAAATGTTATAATGTTGCCGTGTGTTGTGGTCCTAGATGGTGCATTGTAATTTTATACCGCATCATCTAATTTTTGCACATTTTGTGGTAGTTATAAGGCTTTTGTTCCATTCTCTTTTAACACCTAGATTTGATAAATGATCGGGTTGAACTTTTTAATTTAGCATGAGAGCTCAAATTGAGAAGAAAAGTATTTGGGTCTTATAACTAATAGAAATATCATATCTTGGCAATGTGAGATAACATTCCAGTCCACCTAAAAAAATATATAAGAGTATAGTTAGCTAGTTAGTACAGCTTTCGCATTTTACGTTGAAATGATTTATTTGATGCCTTTTAAAGCATGAAAAAGATTTGAAATGAAATGGAGTTTTACAAGACGATCAATTTTCTCAAAAATGACATTGGGTTAATCTTTACTTGCATCATCAAACTTTGATTTTATGGTTTAGGGGAAGCTGCAAAAATGCTTGAATAATGTCAATGTGTGTGATCAGCAATTAATTACGATTAACAAATTCCTTATAACTGGCCGTGTTATAAGCTAAATTTTGTTACTACATTTTCCAGTCGTAGCTTAGCATGTCACAGCTATAGTATTTTTCTCTAATTTACAACAACATTATGTTATTTAGAAACCATACTTCAAAACTCTGCAGAAACTGAAGCATGAAGCTACAAACATGGCAAAGAATATTGAGCTCCTAGAAGTTTCGCAACGGTTCTCGACCCTTTGGATACTTAAATCAAATTCTTTCGAATTCGTCAATTAAGGTTTTAACTGACGCTATTTAAGTTTGTAAATATTGTTCTTAATTAGGAAGCTTTTGGGGCATAATTTATGTTCATGTTCACTTGATGAACTTAAAGAGATAAGTGCTCAACTCGAACAAAGTTTATGTCGCATTCGGGCCAGAAAGGTATATATATACTCTAAGGTTATTTTTATTTTCTTAATATTCAACATTTGAGAGCCAAGATCTTGAAATGGAACCATATGTTTGTACGCAGGATCAGTTATTCATGGAGCAGATAGAGCAACTTAAAGGAAAGGTACATATAATAATTTAATTCCCCAAGGATAAGGGATTTTGTGAAAAGGGATTCGTTTTATTCTTTTTAATGAGTCTAAAATGCAAAAACACCCATTGCATTTTAACTGATTTGCAGTCGTATTCATTAGGGGTGTTCAAAATTATCCCGAACTGATCGAACCGAATCGAAAATGATCGGTTTGGTTAGTTCTTTATGTGTGTTTAGTTCAGTTCGGTTTGGGAAAAGGAGAGAACCAAATTTTCGGTTCGGTTCGGAATTTTGGTGGTTTTCGAACCGAACCGAACTGAAATATTAAATTTATATATTTCTTATAAAACCGATCTGAACCGAACCGAAACAAAACTTTATTTAAATATATTTTTTTCAATAATTTCATTTATAAAATTATTTATAATTAATAATATCAAACTGAATAACCGAACCGAAACTCACGGTTCGGTTTGGTTCTTTTAGTATGAACGGTTTAGTTCGACTTTATCGCCGAATCGAAGTTACGGTTCGGTTTGGTTTTTCACCAAAACCGCAACCGAACCAAACCATGAATACTTCTAAATTATTCACAACCCCTACACAACTTTTTTACTAATTTAATCTCTACTTCACTTTAAAATTTTCATGATTAACCCCCATATCGCATAAAACTTATTAGTTTTAAAGCCTTTCAACCAGCAAAATTACATTTGTTTCCCTTGTAAAACCATTTCAAATAAAACTATTTATGAAAGGTAGAATTAGTAACTTTATGTTGCAGGCTATTAGTTACATATTGGATGGAACGAAAATATAATTTATTTGACTCGTCACCTTAAATTTCATACATGAAAAATTTATTGGAAGATTACAAATGAATTGAACACGAAAAAATTTGAAAATCGTGATTATACATATAGATGCTAAAGCTAGCGGATTTTGTGCCATTGCTGGTTTAATTTAAAAAAAAGTAAAATGCAGGGACTAAAGAGCTAAAAATTGTGTAGGGGTGAGAGGTTGCAAAACAATACGATTGCAGGGATGTTTTTACAATCTAGGGTTTTGATTGCTTATTTTTTCTATATTAATTAACTTCTTACCTCTCAAATACTAAATTTTCCTTTGAAATTTCAGGAGAGGCTCCTTTTAGAAGAGAAGGCCAACTTATCTGAAAAGGTGAAACTTTGCATAAGCTTTATAATTTGCTTCTAGTTATTCTCTGTGATCTTAGGTTTGAAAAGTTAAATGTTCTTTTCTACTCCAAAGTAGTTGCTTAATCTCTCTGTCTTTTGAATTCATAATCTGATTTGAAATTGAGTGATTCTTGAAGGAAATGAGATAAGATCGTTCAATTTTAAATAAAATTTGGAGGAAATTATCCTATGAAACAAAGATATATATTTAGATACGTTGAAATGCGTATCACATCATATAGTTTAGTTTTTATCGCTTTCTATGCTAGTTAAACTCTAGTTCATTTTATATTCAAAACTTAAATTTTAAGAAATAGAATGAACTGGGTTTCCAACTTAACATTAGAACTTGATAACGTAAGTGTTTGTGTACTGCTTAGTTTGGTTGTTCTCCCCCTCATCTTCTAACAAGGCTTTTGCAAGATCTTGGTCCAAGATTCTTGAAACGAGATTCTTGAAAGGGCAATGCTAATTACGCGCCGGAGAAAATTAGGGATTTAGGTAACTTTTTTAATGACTTTTGTTAAAAGTCCAGATTTTATTTTTCATTTTACACAAATACTCAATTTTAAGTAGGGTTAGTTTGCTTATTATTGCAGTTTTACTATAACACCTTTATTATAATAGATTCTGTTTAGGTATTTTTATCAAACCATTAAGTAGTTGTTGGGCTTGTTATTGACAAGTTTTCAATTCGCCATATTTATAAATACTTAAAATTCAGGTTATTCTTTATTTTATTTTTAAAAACTGAGTTAGATTTTCCTAATTGAGCCTATGGACTAAGTCCAACTATTTTGAATTGATATTTTTTGCCCATATATAATATAACTTTTATGTATATGCAGTTTGGTGCAAGGCAGCGGGGGGCAGCAGCTCAAGAAACTGCAACAAACAGGAATAGCAGCCAAAGTAGCCATAGTTCTTCCTACGTTGAAACAGATTTATTTATCGGATTGCCTAGCTAAATTTGCAGTCAATGTGTTGAACACTTGAGCCAAATAAATATATAAGTAATTATCATTATCTGTTCATCTATTTTTTAAAGCCTATATTTGAATAAATACATATATCATGATTATAATGATGCATTATTTATTAGCTTCTAACACTTCTCTGGATCTATAATCATAGATGGGAAATGGGATTTCAATAAACTTAATTAATTGGCATTTCCTTGGGAAGTTCTCTCAGCAATTAAATTATTATTACATATAATCCTATTTTCTTACAATTTGCACTACTGTATTTATTAACCTTACTATACGTAACTGTGTGATTTATTAAACTGCAATATTGTTGAGAACATACAAGTTTAGGAGCTTGCACATGCTACCCGTTAAATTTCCATGTACCGAAGAGATTGAAACTATGGTCTTAGGACCAGTATAGACGGGATAAAGTCAGGTGATAGAGATATTCTAATACGTGCTCCTTGAATACAGTATAAGACTTGATTAGACTATTAAAAAAATTGTAAACATGATCAATTTTTCAGTTTAAATTATAAAAATGACCGGAATAATGTAACTATGTTATTTACTTCTGTGTATTTTTTGTAAATAAATTGTTTACTTTAACAATTTTCAATATTTTTATATGTTAAGCTGGAAAGTTAATTTTTCTTATCTAGACTATTCACCATACCAAACACAGGTCCAACTAAAATTGTATACAAAGTTGTAAAATCCATTTCATTCTACTATTTTGAAACTAAGGTATTAAAAAAAGAGGACTAAAAACTTATAACCAGTACATGAAATAAGACCATGTGTACATATTCCAACACACTATCAAACTAAATCACATGTAAATAAGTAGAAAATTTGATAAAATATCCATTTATATGTTACATGTTGTCTTAAAATATAATATCTTATTTATTTTGAAATGATAGTGAACATGATTTTATAATTTAAAAAAATTACACAACTAATACACATATAATATAAAATAGTGTTAAATTTTCAGTAAACTCTACAAGCAATTAATGAAACATTTTTAAGAGAGTGAAGATTTTGCACTATATTTAATAATAGCATCCTATAATATGTAAATTAAATGCTGTCAAATATTAAATATAGGCAAGGGGTTAAAATATGTACCTAATTTTATGCGAAGACAACTTACAATATCAGTCCCTAGTCCCTACCCATTCCCATGACTGTGTCGAATCCCTATTCCCTATCTACACGCTCCTCTCTCTATATATATCCAGAATTGGCAATTATCATATGCTGAGCACTCAAATAATGTTGTATTATTTTAAGTCCCACTTTGAATTTCAAATAGTTCCTCTCTCTCTTTGAGACAGGAACTGTAGTGTAAGAAGTCAGGAATATTGTGGGGGAATCAGATTCAGTTTTGCTCAAAACTGAATCTGAGCAATGGCCCCTTGTTAAATTAATGTGTAATATTTATAATTTATATAAGATATGACTTAAGATTTCTAAACAAAAATAATAAAATTATTTTATTCATTTATAATATATTTACAGTCACATATATACGAGATGAAAACAATTTTGTGGACCCTTTTATCCAGCATTTAATGTCTTTATTCCTTAAATACCCTTCATCCTAATTGTTAAAGTATTGAGTAAATAAATAATTATTGATAAAATGATTTAAATCACAAGTTGAATAATTAAGGTAATTATTAAATTAGTTAAGTCGTTTTAGTTTCTTGATAGTTTAATACTAATTACCCACTACTTCTTTTTTGTTATTTGTTGTATGTTTAACTTTCTAACTAAATTAGTTAATTTATGACCTATAGAAATATTGTATATCTTTTACAAATCGTGATAAAGGGTATTGAGAAGTTAATATTCCGATTCATCTATGCTAGATTGTGTGCACACATACACCATACAAAAAGTTGATGCAAAATGCCATGTTCATGTTATAAGGAAACAACTTAAATGCTTACAATTCAAGTTGTTCGATATAGACCTTATTTAACTCAGCTTATAAGTTACAGCTTATAACTTATCACTTAAATAAATAAATAGTTTATTCTCAAGAGACTGTTTAGTACAACTTATTTAAGCTAAAAAGTTTTAAGTTAAACTAATATAGTTTTTTAGCTTAAGATTCTTTTAATTTCTTCACATCTTCAAAATTACCCGCATCTTTTTGAAAAATTATACAAACATACTTCTCTTATTCAAGACAGATCTATGAAATTGAGTAGGGGTGTGTCGGCAACCAACGAACCAAAGTAACCGAGTTGAACTGACTTACATCTTCTTTTGTTCTAGTGTTTCGGTTCGGTAAAGTTCAATAACCAAATTTTTGGTTCGATTTTATTTTCCTTAAAAAAGTAATCGATTCGAACTGACCAAACCAAATTATATTATTATTATTATTATTGTAAAATCTCTCCCTTGAACAAAACCCTAAACTCCTAAAGGCATAAAGCACCTCACCGTTGTCTCTCGCTTCAATGTCAAATAACTTATGTTATAAATATAATGAGCCTTCCATCAACAACTTCCAAGTGAATTTGTGTCAATCAATCACTCAATACAAGCTTCATTCGGTGTAAAAAGGCCATCAATGGCCCATCATATAAGAAGAACCAGCTCTATATTTGATGCATTATTTCTTAATCCTCTGCCATCCCTCGTTCTTCTAATTCTTCAAGATAAATCATTCATCACCGGCCCAACCCGACCCCGACCTTGAACCGACCCCAAAATCAGCCTCAACCTTTACCCTTAATCCTGGTCTCAATCTTGACCCATGTCCTGACTTGACCCTAACAAGACCCGGCCCGACCCGGGATGCGGTCCTTGACCCCAACCCCAACCCAGACTAAGACCCTGACCTCGACCCTAGATCATTGTGTGGGGATTTCACCCTCAACGCGTTGATTCTCAGGATCTAAGGATCAAGCCACTCTTTAGTTGATCACCCATCATATATTTTCCAAAGAACACCCACGTCGAGTGAATGTTTTCCCCTAAGTAAGCTCCGTCAACCCAATGAGGCATTACCGTGTGCCTTAGCAAGTAAAAAATAAGAATTGGAAAAATACTTGTTCTTGAGAACACGGGCTAGTAAGATTGTAGGGTTGGTCAAGATCCGCCAACCATTCTTAGCTAGGAGGGCTCTATTCATACAAGAGAGATCTATGAAATTTAGTCCCCCTTCCTTCTTAGATTCTGTTAAAAAGTCCAATGAAGACCAATGCATTTTACTACGGGATGATGTAGAACCCCACCAGAAGCGTGCCATGATTCTCTCCATATCTTTAAGAATGGATGCTGAAATTTTAACATCTCATAGTGTAAATCGGGAGGGCATTGCAACTGTTTTGAGCAAGATTTCCTTGCCTACGTTGGATAAGAACTTCTCTGACCATCCATTAACCTTTTGATCCAGCTTCTTTCGGATGTCATCGAATACAAGTTTTTTCGATCCCTCCATGGCTGCGGTGTGGCCCAAGTATTTTCCAAAACCACAAGTCGATATACTCAAAATTTCAGCGAATTAATTTTGCAAGCTGGCAGGAGTATTTGGGGAGAAGCACAATGAGCTCTTTGGTAGTTAACCTGCTACCCCAAAGCCTCTTCGTATGTTTTTAAAATGTCCAAGATGCATGTGAACTCTTATACTGAAGCTCGAGAAAATAAGAGGCATCGTCCATAAAAAATAAGTGAGAGATGGACGATTGCATCTTTCTGGGGGAGAATCCGTGGATTAAACCTTCTACTTGAACATTAGAAAAATCTTCTGAAAGCACTTCCGCACAAAGGATGAATAAGTAGGGAGATAACCGGTATCCTTGCCTTAATCCTCTATGTGGGTGGAAGCTATCAGTCAATTCCCCATTAATCGAAATCTCATAGGAGACCGTCTGAATGCACTCCTCAATCCATCTATGTTAAACCAAATTGAAATGTAATTGGTGAGGACTCCTTCAACAAAATACCACTACATTCGGTCGTAAGCTTTAGCCATATCGAGTTTTATAATAGCCTCTCCTCTTTTTCCTTTCTTTTTCTACTTAAGCGAATGCAAAACATCGTGAGTGATTAAAATATTATCACTTATCTATCTCCCCTGAATAAAGGCACTGTGATAGTCCCTGATCAAGAAAGGGAGAAAGGTCTTCAATATGTTACATAGGACCTTCGAAACTAGCTTATAAGCTACATTACAAAGAGAGATAGGTATGAAGTCTTTAATAGAAGACGAGTGGGGTTGTTTTGGGATAATAATGATATGAGTGTCGTTCAACACCTAGGGAATTTGGCTGTATTGTAAAATTTCTCAAATAATTGAAGGACATCTTTTCTTACCAAGGTCCAATTTTGTTGGTAGAAACTAGCAGTTATCCATCTCGACCTAGGGCTTTGGATGGGCGCATCTGGTGAAGTGCATCAAGGATTTCCTATTCTGAGAAGGCTATAGATAAAGCATCCATTTTATCACTACTAACTGTTCTGTTAATGATGCCCACTACCTCAGCCATAGCCAAAGGGGATTGAGAAGAAAAAATAGCCTTGAAATGCTCCTTTATATGTTGTTTGAAATTGCTCTGGTTATCAACCCATTGTCCCTCTCCTTTATCCAACTAGTGAATTATTAAGTCCGGGCTGCATTGTTTAAATTTGACATAAAAGAACATTGTATCCTTATCCCCCAATTTGAGCCAGTCCATTCTTGATTTCTCTCGCCAGTACCATTCTTCCTCTAGAATTGTAGATTCGAGATCATTTTCTAATTTCCTGATTCCGGACATGTCAGAATTGATTGCACAGTGTAACTTCTGTAGCTCCTGCGAGACCTTTTTGATTTGGATCCTACAGTTGACATCGTGCTTCTTCCTCCACTAGATTAACTGGGTCCTTAATGATTGAAGCTTCGCCATGAGTTGGCCTTCTGATGTAACCGAATAATGTTGGTTCCACGCCTGGCTCGCCGCTATCTTGCAACTCTCTTCCTTCAACCATCTAGATCCAGCTTGAATGTCTCCCTAACCCGAATGTTAGCATTGTTCGGCTTTATATCTAGGCAGAGGGCCGAATGATCAGAACCCAAAACTAGCAAATGTTGAACTACTGACTTATTATATTTCATAAACCAGCTATAAGAACACAACATTCTATCTAGCCTGCAACAAATGGTCCCAATCTCTCTCTTATTACTCCAAGTAAACGGGGTGCTCGAAAAATCCAAGTCCATAAGGTTTCACTCTCGAATTAGGCTTTGAATGATCTCCCCGTCTTTAAAACTCATTGAATTCTCTCCTTCCTTTTCCCAATCAAACAAAACTTCATTGAAGTCTCCTAACCACCAGTACATGCATATTTTTATAAATAAAATTTTCTTTCATGAGCTCAAATTGAATTCGCCAAATTTTATTATCGTGACTACCATACACTCTAAAAAAATTTCAATTGAGTTGGGATTGAACATCCTAAATTTCAGCCTGTACCATAAACTAAGCGTATTACTGACATGAACCAATGAGGGATCCCTCTGCAATAGGAAAAATCCTTCTATTGTGTCGATCGAGTCTAGAATCAAAGCATCAGGATACTTAATTTTCTGTTTCATTTTTTCCACCCTCCACTTCCTGGTTTGTCGTTTCACCTGTTCGACCAGGCTATAAACTGTCAAGGTTTTTCTGAGTCCCTGACAGTTCCAACATAACATCTTCATGGCTTCTGTGGAGACCGTTTTGCGTCGGTTTCCATAACCCTTGTAAAAACTTCACTTGAATCTGAGTTCACCTTATGAATTGTGGAGTCTTCCACTCTGATAACTTTGTGTCCCTCTGCACCATTAAGCATTTCCTCCAATGCCAGTTTGAGAGGTCTATTTTTACTTGAAACATGTGAGCTACTTTGCTTAGCCTTGAAAGAAGGCTTGCGATTATGAAGGATTTTTTTCCTCAATTTTCTCGCTTCTAAACTAGAGGAGCTTGGGTCAAGGATTGATGTGCAGGATGGCCCAATGGTTGGGTTTCCATTTAACTCAATGAGGCCCAACTCCACCTGGATTATTTCACTATCCGCTACTGTGAGAATGGGTGGTTCTAACGGGTTAACAACATTTTTCTCAACAATGACATAAATACCCTTCATATATCCTTCTAAGTCAACCCATACTTCATTCTTCCTTTAAGGTAAAATGATTACTTTCTGACCCAGCGACATGCTAGTATTACCTGTCACAATTTGCTTTACTTTTTTCTAAGGACTCGTAGGACAAGCTTCCATTTCCTTAGAGGGACCCATTGCCAACTGTCTCCATTTTCTCTAGATTGTTGTAGAATTCACATGCCACCAGTGGTTCTCCCGTCCACATGTGTTGTTGCCGCCGGTTCACTTCTACCCTCGCTGATATTAGTCTCTCCACCTCTTTACCTATACGAGCCGAGTCTGGGTCTGCGTTAGATTCATCTAAGGCTACTAAGTTATTGTTTCCCTCATGTGTCTCTTTAGTAAACCTCATTCTTCTCGTACTTTCATTGAGCTCTTCCCCGAACCTGAACACGATCTCATTCTCACTTCTTTGGTCCAATCTGTATTGATGGTAAAAGTATTCTTCATGGCCAATGCATCCATAATATGTGCACTATTTAGGCAATCTCTCGAAGCAGTAGGCAACCCATATGGAGTGGCCTTCGTTCGAGATAATCCGTCCCTTTTTAAGCGGTTGAGTGACATCCATTTCTTCTTGAACTCTGAGGTAATGTCTATGTGCTACCCCACCTGAAGAATTATCTTTTTCAATTATGATCACCTTCCTTAAGTTTTCACATATTTTCCTTGCAGTCGCATCTCCTCTACAATCTAATGGAAGGTCATGCACTTGGATCTAAAATCTGCAATGCTTGAGTTGGAAGGATGAAAGTTGTATGTGTTTGTGCCACTAGGTAATGAGCATTAGGTTGCCATCTACAAGCAATGTCCACATTCATCTACAATTTGCATTTGTGATTTGTTGTTGAGCACTATTTGAAATGAGTTATCTTTAATTTTCATAAAATGAACCAAGTACTGTAATTTCCATGCCGAGCATAATGTCTCCTTCATCGCTAGTCTGTTGAAAGTTTTTATTGTAAAGAGAGAGCCCAATAGACTCTTCTCACAATCCATCATGTCGTTCACTTTCATTTGTTCATTGAAGTGGATTATTTCCCTATCTTCCTCCCTAATGTTGAATTTGGCTCTAAGGCCCACCAAATATTTGTCTAGTAGCATATTGTCCTCCTGAGAGTACTTTAGTTCTTGGTGGATTTGGGTTTCTTGCGTGTCCTCCATGAAATGGATTAATTTGTCTAGCCTCTCCAATGCTCACTACAAGAAAAGTCATCTTTAACGACGAAATTAATTTTCATCGCCCAAAGATGCTTTTAGCGACAAAATTATAATTTGGTGGCCAAAATTATCTCTCTCAACTAATTTATATGTTATTTCACAAATGACAAATTTAGTTGATTTAAATTATTATTTAATAATAATTTGATTATCTAATCTCACAAATTAGATATGCTCTAGGAGGCCAATAGAACATTATCAATATGTATATTCTAGGTCAATGCTCCTACAATTTTGGATGTAAATAACAAGTTATTTATTTAATATGTCATTACAGTAGGACTCACTACAATTGGTGCAATATTGCAGTCTCACATGGCACTGCAGTGTGCCGTATAGAACACTACCACTGTAGTGTCGTGTGGCACTACAGTAACTCATGTCAATCTCTGATTCAAAAATCAGAGACTAGCATAATGCAGTCAAATATGCCACGCGGTAATTATCTTATAATTTATTATTTATATTAATCAGATAAATATCTAGATAAGTTAATTCAAAATTAATTTATCTGATCTTCCAATCAATTATCATATCTGTCAATTAACAGATTAGATAAATCAAATCATTATCTTATAATGATTTAATATTATTTAATTTCATAAATCAAATATTATGTCTCACTAATTGATCAACATTAAATTAATCATTATTATTTATTTATAATTTCCAAAAATTACAATAACTAATATTATTAATTCATTCTTAATTATTTAATATTACATAATTATATTCTTGCCCAAAAATTTAATTCCTTATGCAAGTTATCTTTTTATCATGTTTTGAAACATTCACACCATAAACTGTGTAGTACAGAGGTGACTCAGAGACCATAAATTCATAGTTCTAAGCTCTAATAAACTAAGTTATTAATTAAACTTTTTAATAAAATAATCTTATTTATTAATCTTATTATTATTTTCATATACCAACAACTATGGATTTAATTAAAGTTAAAGTTGTTAGGCATTTATTAACCTACTTCAACATGTGAATCTCACATAGTATTTTACTTGTTATTTTTTATTCCTAACTAGTATTGTCATTGATATTTGAATGGTTGCTCACAAAATAATAGAATGCCAATATTTCTCTGTCTTGACTCAAAATAAAAACTGAGTCATCTATTTTATTCTGAACAATATAGATTGGGCTTAATGAAAAAAGTTTTTTTTAAAATTTAACTAAAGACATTTCTAAACAATCTAAACCACAAACTTGACGTTATTATCAGTGAAATTTTCCATCTGTCATTCACTAGCAACATAAGAGGAGGCAATTCCCTGCCAATATATAGAGGCTCGCTTAACTTATGATTCCTTTTTTGAAAACAGCGTGAAGAGTTGTCCATTAGAATTGAGATGTTTTTTTTTTTAACTGAATTGAGATGGTTATCTTAAATTGTTTAGTAACTCAGTAAATTCTTTAAGGGGTCAATTAATATGAATTAAATAAAAATATTAAAAAAATTAAGTTCATGAGTAAGTTTAAGTAGTAAACTTAGATAATGAGATTTTAAGATAATTATGTTTAATAACATATAACTAAATTGAAAAGTGAATAGAAAAATAAAATTACATTGTTTGATATAATCAAATTGGATAAAGTTATATAAGAAATTTAAAATAATTAAATTATTATGAAGCTCACATATGAATTATTTTATTAACGAAACCAATAAAATCAAAATCTGCTATTTTTCTTTTACTATGCTAAAGGATTAAATAGTTTTTTGATTATAATGTATACATATTTTTTTTTCTGAAAATTACATATTTAACCACTATATAGTTTATATCATGTTTCGATGTGACCATTATAGATAAAAAATTCATTTTCATCATCAACGTTTACACATTATTTTCATGTAATCATTCTATCTGTCACTGTAAATATTATTTAACATGTTTTCTAACATGACACGTGTATAAATAATGTGTCATACTAACAAACATGTTGAAAGTATTAACCGTGACTGACATAATAATTACATGAAAATAATGTGTAAAGGATATGATGTAAATTAATTTTTTTAAATTATAATGACTAGATTAAAACTTAGTATAATTATAGCTTTTAAATATGTGATTTTTTCATAATATTTTATATCATTCGTTAAAATTAACATACATATATTAATTTCACCGGAAGTCTCGTTTGCAGGATGAGCTCTCGAATCGGGATCGGTGGAGACAAAAATCACTGCCCAAAAAGTATAACTCGCGTATTATACGGTACTCAAATTATACGGCCGAATTATACCCCCAAGACTTAAATACCCGGCAACCTTCCTTGTGCAATCACGATTCTCTGTCTCTGTTCTCAGTCACGTAGCCCCTCCCCGCGTCTGAATTTTCGAAGAAGAAGATTGAGTTCTTTTTGTTGTAGATAAACCATCGACGAAGATGTAGAAGAGCAACGTGTCATGAAATAGTTGGTGGGAGAATGGACTGGAATCCAGCTGTTTTAAGGGGTCAGATATGGTACATGCTCTATACCAAACAGAGTATTAAATTACCCTTCGATTATTTTTATGGGGTCTACAACATATGATCCAAAGGTGTGACTATCTTTTTGTATGATACATGCAATGTACAGTAATTGTCGTATTTTCAAGTTGGAGACAGTTATTTTAGAGTTGCATCCACTTGCATGCGATTATCCATAATAAATTTGATAACTTTGAATCATTCATTGTGACCCTACAATCTAAATGTTATTTTAATTATATATATGGTACATGATCTATAACATGACACGACTTTTTTTTAAGTTTGATCTTCAATTATTTATTATTTTGAAATAATTAATTGATGAAATTATATATACATATATAATATAACATAATATTATAGATTGATCTTTTTATTGTCATATTCATAATATATTGTTATATTAATTTATATTTATAAATTCTACAACCGTATTTTTAATACCGAACTTTGAAACGAAAACATATAGTGCTCGTTTGAAACTCGTATATGAATTTTTACGAACTGCATATTATTAATCGAATTTAGCCGAATGTTTATCGTATTTTAACTCGAGTTTTAACCAAATTCTAGCTAATTGTTTACCGTATTTTAACCGAATTTTAAAAGAGGTGTGTTTGGATCAAAAGAGAATCACGTCTAAAACAGGATAAGGATTTCAGGAAGTCATTGTGATCGGTGTTTATCTTGAATGGTGGAGTAGTGATATGGAAAAGTATCAAGCAATCTTGTATTGTTGATTCTACGATGGAAGCTGAGTATGTTGTGGCTTGTGAGACTGCAAAGGATGCTGTCTAGCTTAAAAAGTTTCTAAAGACTCTAGAAGTCATTCAGATGCTGACAAACCCATGACACTTTATTGTGATAACAATGTGGTTGTAACAAACTCGAAGAAACCGAGAAGTCATAAAAGATTAAAACACATAGAGCGGAAGTACCATCTCATCAGAGAGATAGTTCAATGAGAAGATGTTCATGTAATACACATATTGACAGTCAACAATCTAGCAGATCCATTCACGAAAACTTTAAGCAGTAAAATCTTTTATGGTCATCTAAAGGGCATGGGGATACGAGATTGTACACGCCTACTTTAGTCCAAGCAATGGAATTATGTCCATAAAGCAGAGTGTAATAGTAAAAAATTATTTCTTTGACATTTATGTATCGCTGAATTTTATGAATAAATTGAAGTTTCCTTTAATTAAAGTGTGTTTGTAATTTACTTAAGTTCTGAAATTATTATCAACGTAAGAAGAATAAAGACCGTGGAGGTTTTCAAACAAACTCTTATGAGATTGTTCAGAATGTTATTCGCAGTCTTATGATCGACTGGGCAATCGAATCCAATTATGATTATTAGGTTGAACCAAAGGATGTCGGTCTCGGGGCATGGGAGTGAAGACTCTAACAGTTGACCTAGACATGTTTTGAAATATGTTGAATAGACCAGTAACCAATTAGTTTAGAGCAAAGCCGCTTATCTAGCTCCAAATTCAATTATTACGCATTGAGAGTATTTTCATAATTACCTTAATCATGAGGTGAATACGAAACTTGACTTATTTACTTGTGATATTTGATATGCCAAATGAGTGACTTTGAATTGTCGGACAATACATCGGGTCTTGGGATCGTGATTCAACTATATTAGAGTTGCGTGATTCACATATACGAAATTCGTTGTAAGATTGCAAAAGCAACAATATCACATTATACTTTATTGATGGATGTGTGAATAAATAAATCGAGTCTGGTACTCGATGACATGACTCGTTGAATAAAACTTGATGATCTGTATGAGATACTTCACTGATATGTCTTTCTTATTCACAATCAATAAATGAGTTAAGGAAATAATAATTAGATGGGTAAAAACGATAATTTTATATCTCATTCTTTTTACTGATATTCACGAATGGTGATATCATAAAATATTCTGCGGACCGTGAAATATAAATGTTTATTTACACTAACAGAAAATGTAACGTGCATGAATCGATAGTTTATTTGGCATCGAACCTATAGTGGAGTCATACGAAGTCGAGATTAAATAGATAGAGAGTTTACGGATATAAATTAGTCAGGTATTTGAATTGCATAGCTTGATTCATGTGGGTCCATTCATTCTTAAGAGTAACTCATAAGGACTAGAATGAGAAACAACGGTAATTGGACCCAAAAATGTGTTTTGAATCAATGTACACTTCCCGACCTCATATGAGTGTCATAACTATATTAGTGAACAGTAAAATTAATGTTCAAATTATTATTTTATTATTTTTTAATTATTAGATAATTAGTAAATTAATGAATTGATAGGAATCAATTTAATTCATCATTTTGGATTAATGAATCTAGACACAATTTCCTCTCTAGGAGAGATGTAAAAATCACACATCGCAGTGCAACGAGAGGGGATATTTCAGCCTTATCACATACGGGATTGCATCGCTAACCCCATCCCCAAATGTATTAATCAGAGTAGAAAAAAGTACCCCCCCCCCCCCCCCCCCCACCCCCCCCANCCCCCCCCGCACACACATAGTTACCGTCGATTTTCTCATAGTAGGGGGAGAGAAAAAATATGTTTTCTCTTTCAATCGTTGTTTTGAGAGCCCACACTAAATTCCTATCAATATCCTTTAGAGTTATACTTCTTATTTTAACGGGTGGTCGTTGTAGCGAAGATCAATTGCTAACTCTGCGAAGAACGAAGAACACGAGATATAAATTGGATCCCGTCAAATCAGAAATTCTCCATCAATTGAAAATATATAAATTGTTTATATCTCTTTTTGATACGTTTATATGATTGTACATGTTCATTGATTGATTTTGAGTTTAATTAGATTAAACGTCTTTAACTTTTTTTAAAAAAATTTATCCATAAACTTATCACGTTTTATTAATTTTTCTTTTAAGATCTAAAAACCAATCCAATAAATAGACTTTCCCTTCTTTGTGTGGATGAAGTTGAGTATGCTCACTTTGGGTGTTGGGCCAGATTGCCCTATTTGAATTATAGATATTGAGCTGGGTATTTGAGGGTTTTTTTTTGCCTTGCTTCTCTCGAATAACCAAATTTAGGGTTGACTAAAATTTAAGCACTAACAAAAATTAAAATATGGTACGAGAGTACGGGAGTATATTTATTAACCCTCTATGTTCTTGTTTTTTTTTTTAAATTATCAAAATCAATTTGGACCATAAATTTTGTGCTCGTTGCCAGTTGAGTCTGAAAATTAGAGAGGAAGCACAAAATGGAGTTTCCCTATTTTAGTTTTGTTAAATTGGTCCTTAAAGTCTTAGTTTCGAAAATTACTAGCAGTCAACACCCTTCATCAAACATATAACATTAGTTGTATCCATGAGATGTTGTTGAAAAGTTTTGAGTTTCTTACCCTTTCAAATGAAAATTGACCTCGTTTTGCATAACTAGACTAAACGAGTTAAATATTGAAGATAGTTATTTATCATATATGATTTTATAAATCCATGGACTAAGCTAACAAAAATAAAATATTTTCATGGGTTAAATTGACAGTAATAAAAAACAAGATCACCTCCTGTTAAAAAATTTAAATAAAAATGATGTTCAGTAAATCTAAATTATTGATTCTAACATGTACAGTTTAAATTTATTGATTACATGTATTTATTTAATGACATATAATTAGTTTTTTTATTTTATATTTTAATATGATCAGATGTAGACCGTTTATTATTTGAATAGATGATCTAAATACAACATAATGACTTCATGCTATGTCGGACAAGAGGTAGTCCTGAAAATTGCGAAGTAACTCTCCTGTAAGACATGTAGAAATGTGGTGCCAAATGAAATAAAGGAATAGAAACATATCTGAGTTGACACATTGACAGGTAATTAATTATCTTGGAGTGCAGCCTTGCTTGGCTTCCCAAACAAAAATTGGGGCCACTCTCTTCTATCACATCATGATGTATACTTATAATATGTTACATAATTTGGGTCCACTTTTCATTGCATCATATAAAAAAATTCTTCGCCAAACTCTCCTGTTACAATCAATATTACAGTCTCTGTTTTTTTTTTCCTACATTTACATAAAATATTTTGATAATAACTATCAGTTCGTACACGAATGTTATCCCTTGTCATAGGCATCCAATTGGGTTGGATTTAAAAATGATTTGTTTAAAAATATTATATTAAACCATATTATTTCATAAATAATTTTAAAATATATTATAATATTTTAGAGAAAAACAGTATCAACCATTCTTTAAAATGCTTTCAATTACACATAAATATAATTATAATTTTTTAAGTACTTCAATGATATTTTTTATAGTCATAAAAGCACTCCAATTAAAGCAAACTATTATTCTTTGATAACTGATGAGATATATGTCTGTATTCAGCTATATTACAAAAGCAATCAAATTTCCATATTTTTGTTTCAAATTTCAAAACTTTTCTTGAAATGTGTTATACATAACAATTGGACACTTGAAATTTCAAGCTTTGAATTATTTTTCCATCTTTGGGATAGGTTGCTTTGCTACTAGTCTTGTCACTATCTAGTATAGTAAAATTGTAAAAAAGGGAAGATTATGGAGTGTGGAAGCTATACATTTTATTTTCAAGGAATTGAGAATGTTAAGCATATTAGTAAAAAAGGATATCATTTGAATACTTCATTTATTAACAACTAATTATCACTATTCTCTTTCACAAGCCAATGACTTTTATTTTTGTCAACTTAGATTGATTAGTATTGCAAATAAGTATCTTGATATATAACTTAGTTTGAAATCATAGAAATGAATTCTCATTTAAAAAAATACATAAAAAGTTTAAAATTTTAATAATTTTTATAGATGATGAAAATTCACTGTTGAAAATAATGTCACCCGTCACTAAAAAATTATTTGATAAACACAAAAAAAATGAATAAATATATTAAGTTAGACACAACACCTTAAATGATGTGTGAGAATATCTTTTACTTACACCTACTCATCACTCAATAATATGAAATTAAAGAGAAATTGAAGAAAAAAAAGTAATCTGAAGAGAGCGGAAGACAAAGGATAAGAAGAGTACGTCATAATAGGAAAGAAACAGAGCATGGATTGAAATGAAGATCCCTTAATAAAACCCCTCCATCTCTTCTATTTTTTATTTTCTTAATTTCTTAAAATTATTTTTAAAAACCCATCTCTATCTCTGTCATTGTAACTTGAGCTCTTATGGACAATGAAAGGTACTCCATTACCTGATAACGTCATCTCTTCTTTCACACAATTCAATTCCCAATGTTCGAGACAGACAGAGAGAGACTGAAACTTGGGAGTGAGTGTGAGATAATTTAATTAAATACGAAACAAGAGAATTTAATTAACTACTTACATTTGCTAATATCAAAACAAAGGATAATCAATTAAATCTGGTACTTTCTTTTGTATGAGATTTATAGTTACTAGTTCTTTTTTCTCATGCATTGTCCTGGTTCAAATATGGATTATTTCATTTTTTTTAATTATTACTTTGGAATATTGGAGTTCTTATATTTGTAGAATTGTAAATTTGAAAAGCAAATTATTTGAGATTTTTTCTTGTATAAGTGGCATGGGGTCAGAACCTCTTAGCTTGTATTTGGCCAAAAGTACCATAGTTTTGAAATATTTTTTAAAAATATCATATTTCAGTTTTTTTAAATACGTTATAAGCATAAAAAACTCATAAATTTTGGTATGATCATTTAGCCTATATAGACCGGTCAAGTATTTAAGATTCATCGTAAAGAAAACGAATTTTTAGTGATGTAAAACTACTTAAAAATCAATACTCAGCTATATCATTTAATGTCACGATTAACTTTTTTACAATAATTTTTTTTTAGATTTAAAAATTTGAAATATCTTTCATTTCAAATAAAAATAAAATATTAAAGTTTAATAAATATCAAAATAAGTTTGATGAGAATTAAAATAGTAGTGATTTAACCTTTTTATAAAAAAAATTTACTTAAAAATAGACCAAAAATCCTTTTGTACCAAATGCCTCCAATAAAATGTAGCTATATTATGCTTCTATGGATCCGCTTTTCTCGCTTCCTCACAGCAGCAGCCCCTTGTAAGCATTTTTTAGCTTTTCCTCTTAAAAAATCACACATATATTCAGACTCTCTCTCTCTCTCTCTGCCTCTATCTCACTCTCGCTGAGATTTAGCTCTAAAACTGCTGCTTCTGTCACTTTCATTCTCATTTCTAATCGTTAGCGAAGAAACCCATCTTTGTTGTCTCCATTGAAATCAAAAGACGATCTTTTTGTAATATTAAGAAGTAATGGGGAGGGAATGGTACTGGGGAGGAAGATCATCATCATCATCAAGCAAGAGACGTGAAAGAGGTGGAGAAGATTACAGAGAGTCTGCAAATAATTCCTCTGGTTGCATGAGTGCTGTTTTCCATTTGTTTGATTTCCATCCTTCTTCTCACTTTGTTTTAAGCCATCAACAACAAAAGTCCTCTCTTCATTTCAATCTCAGTACTTCATTAGTTGATCTCCCATCATCTGAAGATCCTCCTCTCCCTAAAGGTTTTACTGCTTCTTCTCTTCTCTCTAGTAAATAAAAAAATATCCCATTGTCTATTTTTTTTTGGTTCTGAATCGAATTTGTGTCTGAATCAGGTGTTGAAGCACCAAGGAACAGTCTTGAATTGCAAGAAGAAGAAGAAGAAGCTTCATTTTCAGATTTCTCAAAAGAAGAAGAAAGATTGCATATTTCTGTAAGTTGATTTCAATGTATATAATATAATTCCCAATTTTGCCTCCGCAATTGATGATGATGGGATTTTGATATGGGTTTTTGTCAGATGGGTATTCAAATCAAAACAAGAAGCACAAATAATCACTGTAATTTGTCAGATACAAGCTCTCCAAGCACAAAGAGTCCAAATTTAGTAGCAAGACTAATGGGTCTTGATCTTCTACCTTCAGAAACATCCTCTCCCTCTTTTTCTTCTTCTTCTCTTTCAAAATCACATCACAATTTTCACCCTCCTCATGTTGCTGTGAGAGCAAGACAACAAAGAAGGGACACTGATATGATGGGGAGTAGTAGGTCATTGCCAGAGACCCCAAGAGTTTCCTCAGCAAGAAGATCAAGTGTGGACGACTATCATCACAGGCTTTCTCTTCAATTACTCAACAACAAAGAGAATAATAATAACGCTGTGCATGAGGAATTAGAGATGTCACGTTTTTCATTATCTTCAAGAAGGAAGGAAATAATTAGAGTTGTAAAGGATGAGAATAAGAGTCCAACTTCAAGCAAGTATGCTAGACAGATTGTGAAGCAAGTTAAAGAAAGTGTCAGCAGCAGAAAATCTGGTCTAATTGATATCACCAACACTACTGATCATCAGTTCAAATCTTCTTCTTCTTCTCCAAGGCTCAGATTGTTGGAGGCAAAGCATAACAAGCCAAACTCAACAACAACTTCTAATTCATCAGAGAAATCTAAATTACAGGCTTCAACAATCATAAACGGTGACGAGGTCCAAATTAGTACTAAGTTCTCAGTGAAGCCGCCAAAGGCAAAGCCAAAGTCTCAAATACTGCAAGAGAAGCAGCAGCAACAACAGAGCAGCCAGAAAATTAGTAAAAAGGTAATAACCCATGAAAGGTTTAGCCGCCCACAACGCCTAAAGAAGCCTCCTCAGCAAGAAGAACCATTGGTTCGTCCATCAACGCCTACAACAAAAGCCATTGACATCCCTCACCAGAAAAAAACCAAGAAAATCCATTTGCCCAATCACATTCTTAACATCAATGATGTTCCCTCACTCATTCCAATCAGGAAAGATCCTCAAAAACAGGTACCCCCCTCCCCCTTCATTTTTCCTAATTCTCCAAAATGTTTTAATTTGGGGTTGTTTTAGTTTAATCTTTATTAACTGTGAAATGGAATCTATTATCACAGATATCTAACGCGCAGGAATCGAAAAGCAACCTACAGTTATCTAGTTCTCCGAGCCAAACGTACAGACAGCAAGACACCCAGATTACAAATAAAGATTGCAAATGCAAATCCACCACCAACAACAATGGTAAAACAGCAGCAGAATTAGAGTACATTACAAGAATTCTAAGCCGTACAGGCTTATCAAAGGACACCCAATTGTCCTTTACAGGATGGTTCTATCCCTCACACCCTTTAGATCCATCCATCTTCCACCAACTACAAAATTCTACCACCGAACCAATTCATCAATCGGATAGAAAATTACTGTTCGATCTCGCGGACGAACTTCTCGTTGAAATTATCAAACCATACATAAAAAAAAAACCAGGGGTCGTTTCAAATTCAGTCCAAAACAGATTCAATTACAATGGGTCAGAGTTAATACAAACACTGTGGAAGAAAATATGTAGCTTCCCACGAGCCAATTGTCAGGTGTTGGAAGACATTGATAGTTTAATTGAATATGATCTATGCAGATTGAAGCAATACAGTGGGATGGCAATGGCGTACGAGGAAGAAGGAGAAGGGATTGTGAAGGAGATTGAGGAAGAAATTTTGGACACATTAGTAACGGAAACAGTGAACATTGTTCGTACCGAAGCGGTGCCGTTAGGACAGAGAGAGAGAGGGGGAGGCAGGGGAATCACGTGGGGTCATTCACGTGATTAGATGCTATATGTGTTTAGGTCCAGGGTTGCTAGTGGGGGTCCACCTGATTGGGACTTGTAAAGAGGTAAGAGGTTTACACGTTGGCTTTGACCGGTTGGTCTTGATTTCTGATTGGTCCTTAGAAAAACAGGTGTTCGAAGGAATCTCTCTCAATTCTTTGTATAGTGTACTGGCTCTTTTGTTATTAAGAAGTTTCAAATTATTAGTTGTATTTTTGTGATATTACAGCTACTGTTTTATTGACCATAAGCTAACTCCTTGTTATCTATGTAGTTATGTACCTATTTTTCATCAAGTTTTACTTTAATCTATTTTTACTCATTGTTTGCTTCAAATTAAGATGATTGTCAAAATGTTCAATTATAATCAGAACTCTTGGAGAAAAAAATTTATATTATGGGAGAGGGAATGAGAAGGAGAGGAGAGACAAAAATGTGAAAATTTTCTCTCTCATCTTCATTCTCAATGTCTAGCTAGTATTTAACTACTATTCTTCTCGTGTAAAAAAGAATGTAAAAAATATTTACTACTGTTATTTTATAACATGTCGATAAAATAATATGCGTCGACGATGAAGTTTATTTGACCAAAGCAAGAGAAAAAAGTGAAATAACGGCGTGCCTCTTAAGTAACATGATATCTCTCTCTCTCACACACACACACACACACACACATATATATATATATATATATATATATATATATATATATATATGATTGACTTCTATTTAATCAAAATAACATTAGTCTAAAATTTAATCAACCTGAAAATATTCATCTCTAAATATTTAAATTGCGAATTGAATTTAAATATCACGCAGGACACATATTTATTCAGATCTTAGTGGAATATGTTTGGATCTAGAAAAATGAGAAGGAAAGAAAATGTGAGGAAAAAGTAAGTGAAATTTGAGGAAGAATAAAATTTTAATAATGAAAAATCCATTCATGTCAAGATTTTTTGTACATATATTCCAAATATTCGAAAATTACAAACAATGAAAACGTATTCGTTCACATCTTTTTTCTTTGCCATTGATTTTCAAGATTCAAATTTGCCTAAAGGTACTTTCTGTTCACTTTTTAAAAATTTTAAGGCTTGAAAAAAATTACTAGTGAAAAAGAAAGCTTCCCATGATGACAATTAATTATGATAAATGTGGATTGTTATGAGTATTTTTAGAGAGCTGACGGATGCATGCCGCATGCCACACACCATCCTCGCATAACAAGTTTGCTAACCAGGTTCTTGGGGAGTAGTCTTAAAGCAGTACTTCCCCAATCCCTACTCAACACACGAGTACCAACTCAAGAATCCTATCTCAAGGTCCTAGTTGGGGAGTCCCAGCTCGTATGTCTCAACTTGAGAGTCCTAGGTAGCTGACTTCCTAGGTATGGTACCCCAGGTCTGGTAACCCAAGTTGGGTATCATGACACCGTCGTTATTAGGATGTTTGAGAATCTTTCACGTAGTAAATGACGAATGGACCACTCAATATAAGGGTTCATCTCTCATACCGGGATTTTTTTAACAGCATGAATGCCGACTTTTATTTCTATCTCTAGATCTGGTCAAAGAATTTTTTCAACCGTTAGATCTGAAAAATGACTTTACCTATTGCCCTGGTTCCATGTCTTCGTCTTTTTTGAAAAGCTTCCAAAGGAAGCTTTCTTCTCCTCCATTTTCATTCAACCCATGCCATACTTGGTCTTTGCCCTCCTCTCTCTCTTTTCCTTCATTTTCATCTCTTTGTGGTCTGAGCTCTCCTCTCTCTCTTCCCCTCCATTTTCATCTCTTTGTGGTCCGAGCTCTCCCCCTCTCTTCCCCTTCGCCGCTGTAAGTATCTTCCGCTCTCTCTCAGATGCTCTCTCTTAGACCATGTTCATCTCACTCGTCGTCCAGCTCTCTGTCTTCTCTCTCTCATCGGTGCTCTCTCTCAAACTAGGGCATGTGATTTTCCTCTTGTATGTGCTCTATCCTCCTCCTCATCCTCCTCCTCAGCTCTCTCTCTCTCTGTCTACTCGTTCTCAGTTATGGTGCCATGGATCTTAAACCTTGGATAGTCTCAAATCTGGTCCTTATGGTCGTCTGTTGCGGGAAACAACTGGACTAAAGGGCATTACACTTAACTTGTGGTTTGCCTTATGTGATTGTGTAATCTTCATAATGTGGTTTTGATTTGCAGGTTTTTTGGTTTGTCATTGGCTCGGAGGAGGAACCAGATCTACGATGGGTAGGCTTCTGATTTTTTATATGTGTCATGTTTGCTTTGTTTTGTATGTTTTTCTTTGATTTTTGGGGCTTGATTTGTTTTTGTACGTTTTGCTTTGTTTTTGTTTTTAAGTAACCGTGGTAGAGTTAAAAGCAAAAAATTTACAAAAGAGGATGGACATTGCTCGTAGGTAAGATGGGTATTCATTTTAGATCTATGTCTTTTAACAGCATTTAGAGTGCTGAATTATGCTTGTTTGAGTTTCATAAATGGAATCGAAGTTCAAATATTATGGTTTTACATATTGTGCAGCTTTCTTGACTCCTCTCCTCTTATGTGTCCTAATTACCAAGAACCACCAGCTTATAATCTGAGAGAGATGCTGCCAACTTTGCAGAAGAACTATAGCTCATGAGTGCTTCTTTAGTAAAGGCTTGTAAATCTTGCTAAGTGCCTCTTTGTTCATTGCTTTACCTGTCAAATTTGATGTACCATATGGGTTTATGAAAATGCAAATTACTGGATCACGGGAATATTACTAGATGTGGGATTCTCGCCTTTTCAATTATGGAAGCTGGGAAAACATGTTTGTTACTGAGTTTGAAAATGAAGAAAAATGGTTTTAATTTAGTTTCAGCCAACATTTCTCTATCATAATAGTGTAATGGAGTACTGAGATTGATGTGTTTATTCAGGTAATGACGTTTCTGACCACCAATGCAACAAGGAGGACCAGTCAATCTTGTCATCTTTCAGAAATAATAAGATATGTTCAAATTGATACATAATTTTCAACCTTTAGGAATTAAATTACTAATTATTGTTATTGTTTTAAGAAAATCAAATAGCTAATGTGTATTATTGATTATAGCATCCAGATCATTATTTTTCATTGCTTAGTCATATTTTTCATATGAGCACATTATATTTATCGTACATATAATATACCTCTTACAGATATAATATTTTTTTTTTGGAAAATCTGGTTTTACTTGATGCATTATTGATTTTTTTAGATTCTCCAAAAGTCTTGATAAGAACTTACATGTTTTGAGACTGTTTCTGTAGACTTCCTGAAGTTTATGTTAACATTTTCTGAAAAGCACTAAACTGTAGCTAGACTTGTATCTTATAGAGATTTTTTTTATCATTTTTCAAGCTAATGAAATATTTAACTCATACCTTCGATGTCACACATAAAAGAGATTGTGACATGGTTGCAATTATAAGATACTTGAATGTCACACTTATTGTACCTGAAATGCTTAGCCAATATTAGTGGGTGACCTTTCTTCTTTGTCTTCTTTGTCTTCTTATTTTTCTTCTTTGGGTGATGCACAACCCTTGGAGGCTGATCATTATGAATATGGGCCTAGAACTTCTATGAGATCTAAGACATGAGACATGTCTAGAGGAAAGACTCTCTTTTTTGAAGAGTGAGAATCAGATCATGGCACAAAAAAGCATGTTACTCCACAGATCAAGCCTACAAAATTTATCAAGTCCTCGTATGAATTGAAGAAATAAAAGGACCTCTAAAAAATAGTAGAGATTATAAATGAGAAGCGCATGCGGTTGAAACAATTACTAAAACATTGTAGCAATGTTGTACCATGCCTCGTGAGATGTAAAATATTTTGAATATGCTATTTTACTAGTGATTGAGATGTTTTTCCTCGAAATGAGAAGCTTTTTATTTTGGTCAAGTATATGAAAATGATTAAGTCAGTGAAAATGACAGTGTAAATTAAAATGGTTAAGTTTGTGAAAATGATAAAAGTGCCTAAATTTGTGAAAACAACTAAGTACACAAAATGATAAAGATATTGTCATTGTAAGGCTTCTTCTAATTGTATGAAAATGGGAGAGTACATAAAAATGACCATAGTGTGTAAACATAATAAGTGAAGAACAAAACCGCTAAAAAATCAAAATGATTAAGTGTGTGAAAATGGACAAGTAAATGAAAGTGACTAATCATTTGTAAATAAAAATGGTTAAGTGTGTGCAAATAAAAATGCTAAGTTTTTGAAAATAGATTAGTACATGAAAATGGCTAACTGTGTGCAAATAAGAATGGCTAAGTTTATGAAAAATTGTTAAGTGTGTGAAAATGACTTAGTGTATGAAAATTGTTAAGTGTGTGAAAATGATTATAGGTGTGAAAATAACTAAGTGTGTGAAAATGACTAAGTGTGTGAAAATGACTAAGTGTATGGCTAAGTGCATGAAAATAGATAAGTGATTTAAAACGAGCACATGAAAATGACAAAGTGTGAGAAAATTATTAAGTGAATGAAAATCGCCAAGTGCATGTGACTAAGTTGTAAAAATGGTTAAGTATATGTGAAAATGCTTAAGTGTATGAAAATATGGCTAAGAGTAGTTTAGATCAAATACTTACATTACATATACTTAAATCAAAGTAGAGAAAATTCCTAAGTGCGTGAAAATATGACTAAGTGACAAAACAAGTACATAAAAATGACAAAGTGTGAGAAAATTACTAAATGAATGAAAATTACGAAATGTATGTGAGAAATTGTAAAAATGGCTAAGTGTATGTGAAAAATATCTTAGTGCATGAAAATATGGTTAAACATTTAAAAATGACTTGGTGTAAAAAGGACCAAGTGTAGCAAAACAACTACATGAAAATGACAAGTTTATAAAAAAGTGTGAAAACGATCAAGTGTGTGAATTTATAATTTATCGACTATGATAAAGTATGTGAAAATGACCAAATGTGTGGAAATGACCAAATGTGTGGAAATGACTAAGTGTGTGAAAATGACTAAGTCTATGAAAATGTTTAAGTGTGTGAAAATGGTAAGAGTCAAACATCACAATGGGGATCTAAACGCCATCACTACATGACGAGTCGCCATTCAAGACTGGCATTTGGGGCCTTCTGGTGGAGTTTGGGTCCCAAACGCCATGGTAACATACGTTTGGCTCGTGTCCAAGTGGGCCGAAAACATGTGTGTCTGGAGTTTGGGGCCCAAACGCCACCAGCAGGCCCCAAATGCTAGTCATGGCTGGCGATTCGCCTACCATGACTGACGTTTGGGGCATGCTAGTGGCGTTTGGGCACCAAACGGTATGATAACAGTTTGGCTCGCGTCCAAGTGACACGGGCCAAACACGCATGTCAACTTCCGGAGGACATAACTTTTGACTCAGGTGGAACCACGTGGCATATAAGAATTATTCTTTTGTACGTATTTGGTGAACCGCACTACGTAATTGATGAACCCCAGTACATAATTGGTGAACCCCTCCAAGAATTATTCTTTTGTACGTATCTGGTGAACCTCACTACGTAATTGGTGATCCCTAGTACGTAATTGGTGAACCCCAGTACGTAATTGTTGAACCCCTCCAAGAATTATTCTTTTGTACATATTTAGTGAACCCCACTACGTAATTGGTGAACCCCACTATGTAATTGGTGAACCTCACTACGTATTTGGTGAACCTCAATACGTAATTGGCGAAACCCTCAAAGAATTATTATTTTGTACGTATTTGGTGAGGCACACTACGTAATTGGTGAACCCCACAACAAATTTGGTGTACCCGACTACATAATTTGTGAACCCTCCAAGGATTATTCTTTTGTACGTATTTGGTGAACTCCACTATGTAATTGGTGAACCCCACTACGTAATTGGTGAACCCCACTACGTATTTGGTGTATCCCACCACGTAATTGGTGAACCCCTATAAGAATTATTATTTTATACGTATTTGATGAACTACACTACGTAATTAATGAACCCCACTACATATTTAGTGAATTAAAAAAAATTAAAAAAAAATCGACTACATGTTCAACGCGACTCAAATTACTTCAAATATAATTTAAGAACCACCAGCTCAAATTACTTCAAATATAATTTAAGAACCACCAAAATGAATGTCAGAAATTTCTCTTAGGAATTTTCTCCAATATATATAGTATGTCTCGAATCGGCGCATGTGGTATATTAGCATCACCCATTTTATATCAAGTCGGTGGCTAATCGCATTTAATGCATGCCACCAGCCCTTTTGCCAATAATGATAAAGCTAGGCTACCTTAGGTCAATTGTCCGTAGCTAGTCCATCTAACGTAACTGTTTTGAAGAGCCAAGTCTAACTCGACCTTAGTTTTAGTATACAAAACACATACATAGATCTTACTTAGGCCTTAAAGGTTCTTCAACAAGACCACCCCACAAGTGTTACTTATCCTTAGAGTTTCTATCTTTGTGTGCAAGAAATCAGCTCATCTATGCATGCACTCTTGGTCACGATTTTAAGCAATAACATTGATCGTATCGGCCAGTCTCCCAAATAGGTATAGTGTAGAAAATGAAGCATATAGAAGGACAATACTGCAAATTAGATTCCTCTTGTAAAACAAATTAATTTATACGAGTCATATTGAATATAAATGATTTCAATCGGTACACATTAATGCATTAATGCCCTGTCCTACTAAAAAATCCACATATATAGGTCGTTGACATTAGACATTTAGGCATTTGATATTAATAAACTATCTTAAAACTTCAAAATAATAATAAAAAAACATTAATTAGTTTGAGCAATTTTAGATCTAACGGTCAAGTTTTGCCGGGTCAATAGAAATTTTTTAATTGGAATAATTTGCAGTTATATTGTGACAAAGATCGATCCTAATTTTTTTAAAACATAATTTGAATTTCGTTTTCAAAATTTTTCACAAAAGGGGTCAGTCAAGGTGACAATGGATTACTTGTCACATGCTGACAGACTCTGAGAGTTTCAACGAAGAAGGCTCTAAAACTGACCAAATGTTATAATTATCCATTGAATATTCTCAACACTAACCTTACCCACAGATCCCATACAGCCATATCTTGTGCCTAAAACTCATGGTATTGTATATGTAAGCCAATAAAATAAAAAAGTATAATTTAATTTAATTTGTTTTAGCCGCATTTCAAGTAGTAGATCTAATGATTTTACTGCACATTTAATATCCAAAACCGTTCTAAGTTAAAGATGTGACTTCTATACTCTTATATACATTTTCTAGAAATCATTCACAACAAGGAGATTTTCAATTTCATAATTGGTAATTGACCGACAATCGGTAATCAGTTGACTCAAAATATTACACAAAATGGACAACTGGTAGTATTGCATGAAATAATATAGTAATAATTGATAATTACTATTGTTGAAAAAAAACTAATAATGCATGGCAGTGACAAACCCAGATGACAAAACCAAATAGAAAAGTGAGCGGGAAATTTTGAATGTGAAAAAGAAGTTCATGTGATCAATTATGGATTTGGGAATAACATTGCAAATTTTGAGAGTTGACTGTGTCTAATTAATGATGTTGGACAAGTTTTGAAAGGATTTGGTGCTTAGGGCAGCTCCTGCATTTTTCTTTCCCTCTGTGGTTTGTGATCTAAGTTGGTGGAATCTTTGTACCTTTACTTCTCTATGTTCTGAGTAATCGTTGATGATGATGATATTGTTATTATTATGGGGTCTGGTCTACTCAATAGCTTTGATAGACAGTGACAAATAAATATGTTAGGGTTTCTTATACTCGTACACTACAACAAAATCCTTCAGTTATAGCATTTTATTATAGAGTTTTATATTAAAGTGCAATCAATTAAGGAGTAAAAAAATGCGGCCACTTAAAATTTTGATGAACGCTAAAATAAAAAGGTGTGTCTTCTAATTCTTATTTTTGTCTCTTCATCCTAAAAAAAAAAACAAAACACACACAACTAGGAAGGGCTAGCTTCTTCAATTTCGCCTAACAGAAGGCTTCTTCATTTTCATCCGATAGAGGTAGAGATTCTTCATGTTTGTTTCGTTTGTGTCTTCTGCTTCGAATTTCTGACTAATTTGCTTCTTAGTGGGGGCTGGGTATTCATGGACGTAAGAAATCTTATTTTTGTAGTTGCTTTTGTTCTCTTAAAATACACTTACTAATACTATTCTTTGAGGAAGATTTCTTGGGTTTATTACTGATTGAAATTGTTAAAACTTTCTTAAAGGGCTTCTATTGTATTTTCATAATATTACCCATAATATAGATATCTCAGTTGGTTATTCTCTGACTTTAAGTTTTAAATGCAGAAGGGAGAGGAAGAAATTAGAAACTTTTTAAAGTGAGAGTTACCTATATTTACGTGTATTTGACGAGTTGAGTTTTATTCATCTTTTCTAAATATAGGATTTACTATGATTGTTTTGGAGTCGGTTCTAATATTTTGCTCTACCATACTCCACTAGCTCTAATCACATTAATTTATTGTTTCAATTCAGCTGGCAAGTCATAAGTTCTATTGAACGTGAAACCATTCGATGATGAGACTAACATGAAGAAGCTTGAGAAGCAGTAAGAATTATTCATATGGAAGGGTTGCTTGGGGGAGCTCCGCGCTCAAGTTCCATATTAACAATTATTTTCTTAATATCTAATCTGCTGCACTTTAAGGCATATTGATATGATACCCTAGATAGTGCTCTAAGAATTTTAATGTTACAGATGCATTTGTTAGTCTAGATAATGTTTTAGTCAGCAAAGATGAAATTTCTAAAATCTCTTAACTTAAAAATAATTCTTGCAGTTATTGTTGCGAAGTGGAGAATAACATAAGGACTGTATTGTCTGTTAGACGCAATGTTGAGTAAAGAAAGAGCAGTTGACATGTATAGACTAAGTGCATATTTTCTAGCAAGGAATAGAAGTGACCTTCCACTTGACCCGTTACTCCAAATTTTATTTCATGTTGTTGTCTATTTTATGACAGGCTTAAGGCTTAGTGTTTTTCCTAAGCTTGCTCACTGTTTCCTCCTATTGTTGCTGCTCAAGTAAGTGCCTTTTTTAATTCAGCTTTGTTAATTTTTTTGTTTTGGATAAGGTTTAGAAAAAGACTCACAATCAATAGAGGTTTGTGTGTATGTTGGGAGGAGCGAACAAACAAAGGAAGCTATATGTGGTTAATAAATGTTTAGCTTTAAGCAGGGTCTTGGACTAGCCATTAGAGCTAACTTATGAGTTTAAAGAGGGAAACCACTATGACCTCAGTAGCTATGATGACCTTCATACTTGCAGATCGTTTCTTTGTGAAGGTTAGCATCCATGTTTATGTTTCAAGTTACAATTCTCTTAAAGGCTAAAATACTACTTTTGTTTTGTCATTTGTTGATCTGATATCGTTCCTAGCGTTCTGTTAAATAGGAACGGGAAATTCGATTGAATATATTAATCAAGAAGGGCTAATTACTTTTAAGGAAAATCTCAAAATTAAGGAAGAAAGCAATTAAAGACGGCAATTGAGTTATGTTGGGTTGATTTGGTCATTTTCCATAAGGCCTAATCAGGCATCTTCATCGGTCTAATCCAACAATGTAGTGTTTGATGTCAATTGTAGAAATGAGATTTTTCAGGCTTCAGAGAAATTGGTATGAGCTTGATGTGAAAGATGTGAATGAAGGTGGGATGCTACATTGATATAAAAAACTCAAAGGTAAAATTCTGCTTGTTCACGTGAAGTTTAAAATGTCTCTAGATCAATTTTGGTATCTTAACTTGTTTCTGCCTTCTTTTCACGAGGAGAATATGATATAGAGGTATGATTAATAAGCTTGCTATTGTGCTTTTGTGAATAGTACGTGTTTATTTTATTAGCTTTGTTTGATATAGTACTTTCTTGAGCTTGTTTCTCCTGTAAGCCCATGTAAGAAATCCTTTTTGAAGTCATTATATGTTGTTAATTCCCTAATTTCTTGATTGGTATTCTAAATTACTTGTTAGCCATAAGCCTCATTAGTACTACTTGATATTGTAGAATTAATCACCATATTTCATATACTATGGTCCTGCTACCTATTGTGACTCATATGTTATATGGAAGGTATTATATGACGATGGAGATGTTGAAGTTCTCTGGTTGGAAAGGGAGCGTTGGGAGCTCATTGACAAATGTCACAAGTCTTCAAAGGTCTATAAGGCTTTCATCACTTTTCTGTATCTAAAATAGTGCATCTTTTGTATGCTTTAAAGAATCAATTCCTAAATGTTGATGTGTTTTTCCCTCTTACTAATTATAGAAGTTAAAATCATCGGGAAGTCCCAATTCAATTGAACCGTAAGTTTACCTTTCTGATACTGATATAAGTTGATTGGATTCACAAATGGGCTAATGGATTGATTTCTGTAATATATGTGTTCCTCTATCAATATTATGGCACACTTCTTGTATTGTTTGGTTATTAGCAAGTTTATTCTCTATCATTTATTCTTGTGTTCCCTCATCACAGGACAAGCGGTCAGAAAAATAGAAACTCAACTAGTTCACTTTCGAATAAGAAACTCAACTACTAGGATTGTTTATGTTATTTCTATAAACATTTTCTTGTTTATTTAATCTTATTTTCTTATTTGACCATCATTCTTCCATCAAATAATGCACAAGGAACTACATGCTAAACTCTAAACTTTGATAATAGATTTAGTATCAAATATCCTAACGGTTTTGAGTATCCTATTACATGGTATGTATTTTTCAATGTAATCCTTATACTTTCATGCAATTCATATTTAATCTATTTTCTTTTTCTTCTTTTTGGGGGTGAGGGAATTGATAAATTTGAAAGACTTAGTGTTGCTATGAACCTTCTCTGTCACTTAAGATTAGTTATGGTCTTATAAGATATTATTTAAATAAACTTGGTTGTTCGTTAAATGTTACATTTTGAGACAAAAGATAATAAACTTGGTTTGCAGTTAAATGTCAGAATTTGGTTACTCTTCACCAACTACTATACTATATAACGAAAT
The DNA here is from genome assembly GCA_003255025.1 of Datisca glomerata. Classification (NCBI taxonomy): domain Eukaryota; kingdom Viridiplantae; phylum Streptophyta; class Magnoliopsida; order Cucurbitales; family Datiscaceae; genus Datisca; species Datisca glomerata. Next base: position 559,299 of record QANY01003125.1, read on the forward strand.
GTTGTAAGTCTACCATTAATTATTAACTTCCTTATCTAATAAGTCATTTATTAGTTGTTGATCATTTAGATTGTACTATTTGAAATATGGGGCTTTCTCTTTCATTTGAATGGATCATCAATGCTTTGGTATAATATTTTGATCTTATCTTGACACTACAAGAAAAAAGGGCATTAGCGACCAACATTTTGGTCGCTAAATCCCCAAAAAGTCGTTGCGAAAGCTTTTCGTGACAAACAAAAGTTCGCCGTGAACTTCGTCGCTTTTGCTTTGTCGGTGAAAGTCTTTCGCGATGACTTTTTGGTGTCGTCGCGTTAGACTTTGGCGACGAAATAAAAACTGATCGCGAAAGCCTTTCACGACCAAAATATATATTGGTCGCTAAAGCCTTTCGCGACCAAAATAAATATTGGTCGCGAAAACCCTTTCGGGACCAACAATAAAGATCGATGCCAAACCCTTTCGCGACTAAAAGAAAGTTGGTTGCAAAAACCTTCTGCCACCAATTTTTTTGTCACGAAATATTTTTGGCGACCAAATTTTGCATTACAAAATGCTATAATAATAAATAATATCACCTGCAATAACAATTAACATTATCTAAAAGTTTATCAAACCCAAAATTTTCTAAGAAATACATATACATATCATTAATATAATAGTTCATTACAAAATTTTCGAATCATAATTCATTATAGGATTTGATTGATAAATGTATCCAAAGAAAAATAAAGAAGAGAGTATTTAAAGTTTGATGTTAACTACAAAGCTTAACAAATATTCTATAGCTTATGTTTCTGTCCTTGAGTCATCATCAGGAGATGGAAAACTGTTTTGGCTAGCCCAAGCAAGTAAGCTTTGTAATTGACTCTTCATCGACTTGATTTGTTTTTTTAGTTCTATACTTTCAACTCTAACTTGACTCTTTTTCTTGGAAGATGTAGGTGGGGCTCCATTTCCAAGACCTCTATTTCGCCTGAAAACTTCTTCAACTATCTCTTATTCGGAGCGAGGTGTGACATCCTCGCAAAACACATATGCGTTCCTGTGTAACATCACAATGAGTCAAGGTTTAAATTAAAACTAACACTATTGGAGCATCAATTAGAAAGTATTCAAATATCATCATCAAACACGCTCAGATACAAAGTGATAACCCCCCCACACATTACCCACATTGAAACTAACATTATTATCAAGACAAGGAGCATCAATTCAGAAGATATTCTAAAATCATCTAACGCGTTCAGATACAAAGTGATAACTCCCCTCCAACACTCCCACACCCACATACAAAACTAACACTATTATCAAGACAAAGAGTATCAATTTAGAAGATATTCGAAAATCGTCTAACATGCTCAGATGCAAAGTGATAACCTCCACCCCACACACATTGAAACTAACACTATTATCAAGATAAAGAACACCAATTCAGAAGATATTCAAGATGGGTTACTCATATATCTTTCATGAGCCGAATCATTCTGCCAACCTTTTGTAGCACTAAAATGCGTGTTGTAAAACATTTCAATTCTAGTAGGCGCTACCCCAGTTGAAGATCCTATCCAAAATGCAACAAAAGTTGAGTCATTAATTATTATATACTAAACATTATTAAGAGTATTGAAACAATATTTTGATTCACCTGATGAAATCGATGATCAAGAAAAGATATATTCCTTCCATTATGATTGTATAGAAGGTTTTGACGGTTTTGAGAATTGGTTTTTGAGCGTGCCTATATAATAAATAAGTTTTATGATTGAAATAATTAGTCAAATAACCAAAATGTAATAAATAAGCTTTGATAATAGGAATTACCTCAAACTTCTCCGTCTCCCAAACTATGCATAGCCAATCCCAATCATCCTGTTATACACCCTTATAAGGATGTCGTCGTGCTACTATTGGATCTTTAAATTTTTTTTATAATGTTTATGCAATGTGTACTTGTGTCCCTTGTATGTGTTCACTGGTTCAAATTTAATCCAATCGATCATAACATTATTGGTCGATTCAAAAGTTAAATAGACCTGCAATAATCTTTTACTATCAGTCAAGCAATAAATAAAATGTAACAATAACTAGATGTATCATTATTACCTACAGCCTATCAATTATAACTGCCAGAAATTCTTCAGGCACATTGGACCAACCCTCATATTGAAGTGGTATGAATTATCGTACGAGGGCACCAATCTCAAGGTTGAATTGGACGGTCCACTTTCCAACAGGTCTAACAACACCGGGAGGAGGAGTAATTGGTAATTTTCTAAACTGGCTCACTAATCTCTCCAGTTCAATCCCTCTTGTTGGCCCGTGAAACCTTCTCGCACTCCCCGAAGAAGATGAATCCCCTACAAAAAAAATCAAAGAATAAGAAACCATTATAGTAAGAACTATTACAAAGTGTATATACCTAAATGAGAACCATCTTCTTCAGTAGAAGATCCTACAGCAGTATCTAGATTTGGAAGACAAGTATTTCTTCCAGGAGACATTATTGACCTGCATAAAGATAAGTGGCATGAAAGAAGATCATAAACAAGTTATTGCTTACAAAATAAATTAAAGCAAATTTAAGAAGAAATGAATGAATATTTTACGGTAACAGACTCACCGTTACTTTAAAATTCAATCCATATCATCATCACTTGGTATAATATCACCTGAATCATCATCATAATTAACCAAAGTGTCATCTTCATTGTCATCGTTGCATCTATTCATAGGGTTCGACATCATGCCTGCGAAATTGCATTGTTTTTGACTCATCTAGATCGATAGATGGCAAAGTTTATTTTGTAGGCCCTATGACTTCATCTTGTTCTATCTCTGGTTCTATCTCAGGAACATCCCATAAATGTCTACGTTGAACCTTTTGCACCACTTTCCAATTGACTCCAAATTTGCAATCATCAACATAAAAGATTTGTTGTGCTTGCGATGCGAGAATAAAAAGCTCATTTTCATACCAAGTATGGCTCACATTTACGCAAGTGAGACCAATATCTCTCTTCATTCTATTTCTTTTTGCATTTGTGTCAAACCATTCACATCTAAATAATATAACTTTTCTTTCTCGTACATATTGCATCTCAATCACTTCTTTTAACCTACCAAAAAATTCAGTCTCTTCTTCATCATGTTCTCTTGGAACTACTAAGCCACTATTTTGGGTTATCCGGTGATGATCACGATCTATATTATGATATCGAATGCCATTGACAATACAACCAGAATATGACCTGACGCGATTTTCTGGACCAAATACTAAAGCATATAAATCATCAGTGGCTTCTAATGACCCTTGACGGCGCAACTCAATGACTATATATATATATANTATATATATATAGTCAAATATTTACACATACCCGATTTCTAAACCATTCAGGAAATTGGTTTCGGTGTCTTGAACTTAAGTCATCCAACTAACTCTGTTTAATTCTCTCATGTGCTCTCTGCACATATTAATCTTTTTATTTTAATGATTTGTGACATAAAAAACAACCACTGAAAATTAACTTCGTGGCTAAAAGAGGCTTTGCTTGTAGTGTGAAGTATCACCAAGGCGGTTACCTGCAAACTATCAAGTGGACATCCTAGGGTACCTCCACTTTCAGTACCTAGATGCAAATTTATACTAGATTTTCATTTTTTTGGATAAATTTCTTTTGCCTGCTCTATGTAAAAAAATATGTAATTATCATTTTAAGATGTGATTTTTAGTAGACAATTAGTATGTAATAATTTTGACTAATTAAATAAAATGATAGGTGATTTTGTTATTTCGTGATATTTTCTGAAAAGTTATTTATTTTTTATGTTTGTATAATTGTAAGTATAAGTAATAAAAAAAAGTTATAAAAAGTATTCAACAGCGTTAACAAAATAATAAGTAATGAAAATGCTATAAAAGACCTACAAAAAATACTATGAAAGACCTACGATAGCATTTACGAAAATACTATGAAAGGCTTTATGGCGTTTTTAAACGCTATGAAAAGTGTTTAATAACGTTTACAAAATGCTATAAAAAACTTTTGATAGCGTTTAAAAAATACAAATCATAGGCTTTTTATAGCATTTTAAAACGCTATCATAGGTATTTAGATAGTAGACTGTTAATAACGTCGATATACATACCGTTTTTGAAAACGTTACCAAAATCCTATGATAACAGTTTTTGGTCGCTATCGTAATTATTTTTAGTTGTAATGCATATAGCTTCATTGATGGGTTTGGGGATTATTTTTTGTAAAAAAAAAACTAAATTACATCTAATTTTGTTTTTTATTTTGACCGCTTTTTTTAGTCCTTTGACTTTGAATCTAATACTATTTTGGTGTTAAGTGATAAGCGTGTGAAATAAGATGTAAAAAGCATATTTAATCAGCTAATTTAAGCATATTTTCAGTTCCCATGGGATGTGACAAACAAGAGTAGAACCCTTTTTCTGGAGTTTAAATGAGAAACGTCTACTCTCTACTCGTGGAGAGAATAGAGAAATAAGATGTAAAAAACATGGCAAGGGTTTAAAGGAGAAACATATCACATGTTATTTGAGTGAGAGAAAGATTATTTGTTCATTCTATGCTTAAAAAAGGACAGTTAAGATGATTTTTTGTTAAAAGATAAAAATTAAAAAAATTAAAAAATGAACGTGTCAATGTTATCGTAAAATGTAACAATCAGATTTATATTCGAGATACTCATCAATGTGTCATAAGTGATTTAAAGCAAAAGGTAAAAATATTAATTTAGATATCTCACAATTTATTAATCTAATAATCTGGAATTTCTAGGTGAACAAAAGAATGGGCATATTCACAAAAACTTGACATACATTGATTATAAGAAAATAAATTTGAAAATGAGGCAACAAATACTAATATTATTAGCATAAAAAACCAAATATTTTGCACTTCCATGTCTTAAAGTTGTTTTTTTTTGTCTTGTAATTTGCTATCACAACCTCACTTGTGTTGTTGGGGGGACATTTTGGGAAAAAAAATTGAACTCGGTTAAAGAATTACGATGTTTTCTTGATGAGGTGTTGATTATAATGAAATTAGAAGTGAAAATATAAGTTGTGAATCTAAAGTAAATATTATTAAGACAAAATATAAAACATGATGCAATATATTTAAATTAAAACTTCTCAATGTCTCCTTTCGCTGTCTTCACAGATAGGATGGGACCCGTGAAGCTGTGAAGAGGATGTACGTACTCTTCTGGAGGTTTAGCCTTAGCCAGGTTCCAGAAGATCTTTTATGAGAGAAGTAAATGGAAATCTTTATTGCGCCTAGTGCTTCACCACCTACCTGTCTGCCTAAATTCAGTGCCATTTCTGGAAATAACAATCCTTTCATCCCAGTCATTTTCCTCCCCCAAGTCTGTGCAACATCTCTAATAATCATACATAACCAATCAACCAGGTTGGTTCAAGCTACGTTCTTAAACGCAAATGATTTCATGCTTTATCCTAAATCTTATAAAACTTTGGAGAATACTGTGTACGAATTATGTAAGATTAGTTGAGGTGCACATACACTGTTCACGTGCATTTATATGAAACGAATGATAATACTACTAGTAGTAACTATTCATGTAGAAATAGTACACTCCTTTACAGGTTCATCGCTTAGAATTAGAGCAGTGAATTTGGATCATTTCATATTAATAAGAGGATGTTTGATCGATCTTGGTCATTGGAAAAACAATAAGCGGTCCATATCAAGTTGTTATAAAAATCGAAAAATATTGAAAAAGATTTTTTGAGAAATAAATGAAGTTGATATCGACCATTGATTTTAAATGGTCGAGATTGGACAAACAACATAAACCCAAATCTCACCTTACTAAATTAAATGTTCTAGGAATCAGAATTTCTAACGCTACATTGAGTCAAATTAATTCTTTTTCTACTCAGACACACAACTTGCACGAGAACTTTGCTTATTAAAAGCTTGAACAGAAGAGTCTGCAGACATTATTTTTCTTCTGTTTCAGCCCATTTTCTTTCTGGCAGGAAATTAGAGGGTGGTTCAATATAAAACAAAAAGTGAACCTTCCCTTAGAGCTGCTGAAGCAAGATATGTTGTGTCAGTAGCGGAAGTTATAGTTCTTTAAAAAATCGGTGTACACAGATGTATTTAAACCTCCAACAAGTATTGACCTGTTAAAATGGCCAATTTGCATTACCACATATCAATCAACAACTATATGCAGTTCAAAAGAATACCAAGGGAATGAAAACATCAAATGACAACGGAAAAATTATGGACGGAAAGTAATATCATACACTATGAACTAAAAGTTGGCGAATGTAATTTTACTCTTTGACTTCGGCGAGAGATCTGAAATATAGCTAAGATCTACCATCCACGTCAAACCCAGCGCCGGTCCAGCCAGGGCTTGGAGGACTTCTCTTAGGCACTGCACCAATTCCCTTTCCTCTTCCTTGAAACTGACTTTTCTTCTTCCCTCTTCCTTCTACATCTGCAGGAGGCTGTTGATTGTGCCCATTCATTTCTGCAACATTACTACTACTTCCTTGCTTAGGGACATTATTGGTTATTCCACCAGCCGGTTCTGTTGGTTGAGAAAGTGAGGAAGTATCTGGAGCTGGAGCAAGTCCTATTAGATTGCCATCCTAAAACATAATTGAGAGCAAACTTTTAATCTCTTTATACTACTGTAGTATATGAGTTTAATTAGCAATATAGAAGAGGCTTGCACCTCGTTTTGTCTTCAAAACAAATGTTCTTTTCCCTATATTCCAATTTCTAGTGACAGCTGATGCTCTATTCAAGCGATTAAGTATATATAATAGGGATGAATAAGATGGAGAAAACTAGAAAGGAGGAAAGAAAAACCTACATGAGGCGTGGAAGTTGATGCTCTACTTGGATTCAAAGCTTCCAGGCGTCTTTTTAATTCTTCAAGTCTTGAGAACTGAGTGTTACTGCTTTCTTGAACCTATTAAAATGAGAGCGTCAAACCAAAATTTTTGCTAGTTTATATTTCACATCTACATTTCAGAAAGAATATGCACCAGATTATTTAAATCTTCACATAGCTTCTCCTTAATTGCTTCCTCATCCTTCACTGCTTTTGCTGCGGCTTCCCATGCCTGAAGCACATTAAAAAGAAAAATTATATCGTTTTCCTGCTGCTTAGCAGTGGTAAACAACAAGTCCTTGCATCTCCATGCATAGAAAAATATGTGAAGCCCCTTTGCAGGTTCAAATCTGGGTTTACATATAAATCAGAAGGGCAAACATACTGAAATAACATCTGATATACTACACTGAGATTTTAAGAAAAAAAATTGACAGCTATTCATGCTGTTATACCTTTCTTTATCATCAGAACCTCAATTAAGAAAGTTAATGCACCAAGAACCCTGTGGCTTAGATAATCTCTTTGAGATTAAGAGATTAAAAAGCTGACACAAAATATCCGATTAACTAGACTGGAATGTTAAAAGAAAATGTCGGTTGTCAATGCCAACATTCAAGAAAGTAACACAATCGCTTGGGCCAAGGAACAATTGTGTAGATGAGTAGAGTTAAGTACCATTCAGTAGAGTGTGTTTTAGCAAAAAACGTTGCTGGATTGTTGCAATACACATTAGAATGTTTGTACACTTTGTCTCAATGTTCAATTCTTTCTCAGGTTGCCTCTTGAATTTGGATGAATTTCACATGACGAGAACAACCTATTTCATTATATTCTCTCTATGCTCCTTTTTCCCAATTTCCCAGGTCAGCTAACTGTAGACTTAGCATATGTAAAAAAAACCATAGACTTGACTAATATATATTGCAAATATGTGGTGTGGCTAGGGAAGCAGGAGACTAACTTCAGCAGTTTTGATGATGGAAGAATATAGCTTTCCATTGAAGACCACAGAGTTAGAAGAGTTTCTAGTTACAGGGTATACCTTCTTTGCCTGTTCTTCCTTCAGCTTGGCAGCATGTATTCTCTCTGTTGACGCCTCTATCTTCTTCCGCAAATGTTCAAGTGCTTAAAGAATGCACCACAATTGGTAAGAACGTCAAAATCATTTAGTTACCACACATGAGAATAACAAATGATTATAGGGTGCAATATAAGAAGACCTGCTTTTTTTGGCCCAGCTGTTAGTTTCATCTCCATTGTTAGATTTGATAGCTCTCTTTCAACATCGCGAATCTTAGAGTAGTTCTCTTCTATATATCTGAAACAATATACAAACAAAGCAGTGACAGAAGCTGAGAAAACTTGCATTGGTAATATGTACCGGTACCACATCAATTGAACTTTAAGTTGCTTGGTCACAGCTAGCCTTTAACACAAAATCCTTCTTATTTACCGAATATGTTTCCACATAGTTTGACTATCCTACTAGGTTACAAATTCTGATTACCTCACATGCTTTACAAACCAACACTGATCTTTTAGTAATTCTATTATAAAATAATTAACAGTTAACAGAGGGAAGGCTACCCGAAAGGATAAAACACAACAAATCCAATGCAGTACACATGGAGATTCGCCTAATTTTATCATTTTTCTGTTATTGGTTTCACTGTCAACACCACAATCACCATGCTACTAGCATTATGGATCCTTCAACACTTCCTAATTAAATGTCGTAATAAATTGCAATTTGTATCTCCCGATTCCCTTTGCTTCCCTTTCTCTTCCTACTCGTTCCTGATAATCTCCTCTGATTTACTGCATAAGCTTTCCTATGACTTCTACAATGTAACATTATAATCTAGCACCTCTCCCTTTCTCTTTCTCCCCACCTTCCCTACCCCAATGCAATCTTCTAATTTTGATTTTTTATCTGATTCTGAATCAGAAGAATGAAAAGTTTTTCTAGATTAGGCTGGAAAAGCGCTAATGCAGTTCACTTTTCCATCTAGCAAGGCCTGCCTTCATGTGGTGTTTAGAGGGTGACTAGGCTATGCCTTCTCAAGCAGAAACATTCCTACTGATTAGTAAAGGAGAAGTGTACAAAACTCAGAGTTTCACCTACCTGTTTTTCTTATCAGTAAAGATTCACCTACTTGAATTAAGAGGATCCACTACTCTCCATCACATGATGATTAAACATAAAAACTAATCTCATTTTATTGATGCTGTTGCTGTGGTGCTCTCCATTTCCGAGGGTGCAGGACTTTTCACTCAACTGATTCGTTTTCTTGGTACATTCAAGCATAACCTTTGATTCGCATACTTACAATGTCATTTCTTTTCAACTTTAAAATATTATTTTCTAAAGTTGTGCAAAAAAAGTACCGAATCTGTGAATATTATCCATTGATATTGCCTATATAGACTTCAACATCCCGCAGCATAATTAGCAATGCAGCATCTAAACCACATATAGCTTTACTTCTAAGACTTAAATGAACACACACGAATTTACATGCATAAGGCAACACATACACTTGCATATGTACGTATACACCCAATAGAACAGATCTAAGAAGGAAAAAATGATAAGGTGAAACCACAGAGAGAAAACGTACTTCCTTAATTGAAGCTGCTCTTCCTCAATTATCTGCAACAAGAATTCAAATCAGCAGAAATCAAAATCAAAACACAACCACATTCAAACAAAACTTGGTCGATAGAGGTGGTAGAAATTTTCTCAAAGAAAAACCTTTTCAGTGTAGGCAATGACAGATGCTTCTCTGGGAAGCCCATCGGGGCCGATCTCCGGCGTAAGCAGATGATTGGAAGCCATTTTCGATACGGAATTCAAACTCTGTTTGAGATTCTGATTCAAACATAAAAACCGAGATCCCTCTATCGTCTTCTAACAGTGGGAGAAATGATGTACTTCGTTAGAAAAAAATATTCAGATCATCTTCTCCGTACGTCTCGCGTGGCTTTTGTTTCACAAAAAAACGTGGGAAGTTCATATGGAGTAACAGTGCATTAACCAAAATTTAGTTTATATTTTATTTATCCAACAAAGTAAATAAGATTTATTTTTTTATAAAAATTGATAAGTGATTATCCCAGTAAACTAAATCTCATATTCATATTTTTAAGATTGTGAATTTAAGTTTTCATTATTTTAAAATTTATAATATAAGTTTTAAAAAAATATAAAAAATTAAATATGATAAAAGAATTGATGATTAATGAATTGAATTAATTCATTCACCTCAGGCCATGTTAATTTATAGTTATACTAGACATTTTCTATCTTTCTATAATCATGATTGTCATTCAAGTAAGAAGATAAACTTAAATTTGGATCCAAGTTTTATTTCTACTGCATTATTTAATTTATGATTGTTTAATTTATGTGATCAGTAAAATAATTAATTATATAATGTTTTCACATATATGTTCATGCCAGCAAAAAAGTAAGTTGGCGAAGCACCAAACCTCCTCCCGACAATGTCTTTTTGTCATGTGCGCATTTTTTTCCCCCTTAAACCTAATTTGGTTAAGGTATATTTACTCTTAAGCAATTTTCTCAAGATGTCACAAAAGTCCATTGCTAGGACATACACAAATTAGATAAATAAAATCGATGGTCTTGATTTGATTCAAAACTCACGAAACTCTTAATGACCATGTGATACTAGTATTAAGGGGAAAATGCTGTATTGATACTTGAATGTATGAATAAATATGACAGATGTTTGGTTGTGTATTTTAATATAGGGAATCATTGATAAGAAATAAAATCATCCGTCGTTGAGAGTTCTCTATCATTGTGAAGTTCAGCTCATCTGAACCGTCCGATCATTTCAGAACAACTCAAATGATTTTGAAATCATAAAGTGAAAAAACCAAAAAAAAAATTATTGATTTTTCCATTTTCTCAGTTTGGTGGGATTTTGATTTCTACAGATTTGATCAGACGATAAAATTGGATGAAACTGTTTCGTTAGAATTGCCAAATGGTAGACAATCCCGACCCATGATGTATGGGTATCTTAATACTCAAGATGAACGTAATATGTTGTCAACATCCTAAAACGAACTACTCCGATCAAACAAGGTAACTCGCTATGTAAATTTTTTTTATCATTATGTAATAAAAAGGTAATTTCATAGAATTATCTTTCTTGTCCCTTAAATACCCAGCCTAGCACCCCATTAATCTGTAAAACTCCTATTTCATAAGCAACTTTCTAGTGCACAGGCACATGCTAGGCACGTGGAAGTAAGAGGAAATGAGGCAGCAAAGGACGGATAGAGCGCTCATTGTGTAGATATAGTGCCCAAAGCAAAAAGAGACCGTTTCTTATACAACTTAAACAAGTCTTGCTTTTATTTTATAAAGGAAATAAAGTTGCAGGATACCACAAATGTGTTCATAAATATGTTGTTGGTACCATAATTTTTAACATATTTGAACTATTCCACACACATTTATGATATCCCGACACAGTGTCGGCCCGATACCGCAACCATAAAACTTCATATTTGTCCTTATTATAAACTCTGTAATTTTTCTTTAGTTATTGTCAATACTTTCCAACATCCAATCTTAACTTCAGTTAAGTTCATAAAACAATATTTAAACTTGATCAAGAACATGCTTATTCCCATATTAATCAAAAGAAATAACTCGTGCTTGTTCTTCAAGTGTATGTGTGATGTGATTACAAGAGGATCTTTCATTTAACATCCTGAATATAAACTGTAAACTCAAGAAGTACCAGAGAACTCAAACTCTCTGTTATGCAGCAATGGAAAAACTGAAATTATATAAGCCTTTTTTTAATACAACAGAGTTGTAAGTGAACGAGTCTATATGCTTTGTTCATGCTTTACTCACTTTTGATAAGAATTCAAGCACTGTTTCCTTTGTGGGAAGAGCGGGAATCGCTCCTCGTTCTGTAACGGTAAGGGCACCGCATGCATTAGCGAAAAGTAAAGCTTCTCGTAGACGCTGTTCATCCTGTAAAAACGAGTAATACATATGTTAAGGAAGAAAAACAAAAGATCGAGATGTTTTCATGTATTACTTCCAACACGCCGTTCTGTTTTCATCTACCGAGGATTGTAAGAGAATGTTTCTGAAGTAATTGACGGTCGCAAATAGATTTATTTATTAGACAGATATGAGGTTTTCGTGCATTATGTAAAAGACTTAAAGGTATATAAGCTGGCACCTGGAAAAGACTCAGGTCAGAAGCTAAGCAACTCAGAATCCCGCTAACAAATGCATCACCGGCACCGGTTGTGTCAATGGGACTGACCTTAACACCACCAACTCTTCCAAAGAAATCCTGCACAGACTATTAGTTAATATCTAATCGAAAGCGATAAATATCGTACGGTACATCTAGAAGAAGAAATAAGGAAGAAAATATTCTCATTATTGTTTGAGAAAGGAAACAGAAAGCTCTGAAGCATAAAAACCAGATGGTTTGGATCATATAACTCAGATGAAAAGTTTGTCGATTATTAGCTGAGATCATTCCACTACTTGAAATCAAGACAAGAAATAAAACAGATAAGCATTCAACAGACTAGCTTACTTTTGTGTAGTATCTGCAACCATCTGATCCTTCCGTTACTATCAAAAGCTTAAGATTCGGATGAAATAGCTTGTTTAACACAACGTGATCGTCATACGGATCATCTCCACCAGTTAGGAACGTAATTTCTTCCTCGCTGATCTGCAATTTTTATAAGATAATACTACATGAGTCCTGCAAATCATATCACTCACTTCTTTTACCACCATGGTTGAGTACAAGGGAAAATGATGAGTTTTTTTTCAGTAACGTTACTTTATCTTAAATTCTTTATATACCTTAATAATATCTGCTTGATTCCATATACTCATAATGCCATTCCGGGCAGCTTCTGCTGAAGGCCACAATGGCAATCTCAAATTGGGATCATAAGAGAGGATACAACCAGAGTTTTTGGCTATGCTCATGGCAGCAAGATGAGTTGACTTGCATGGTTCGTCGATCAAACTAATTGATCCATAGTGAAAAATACTCGCCTGCAATCGATATCATCTGGATATCAAAATTTCCATATAGCATGCTACTCTTGCATCTCATCATTTAGTGCAAATATTAGAAAAAACTGACCTGATTAAGAAGATTAATATCAAGTTCTGATTCTGTAAAAAGCATATCAGCACTAGGATGACGGAAAAATAGAAACTCTCGTTCTCCATCAGCTCTTAGTGTGACAAATGCCAGTGCAGTCCTTGCATTATGGTCGAAACGCACACCAGAATTATCAACATTATTTTGTCTTAATATGTCAGCCAACATATACCCGAATTCATCGGCTCCTACCTGTAACATTAATATCGAAGCATGAATGATAATTAAGTAGGCATAGTTGACTTAGATCACGCAACGGAAAGTTTATTGACCCAAGAAGAAAAAATTCTACATATCTGTTGCTAAAGCTCAAGGTAGTTAAAATACCTACAAAAAACTAAAGAAATTCCATTATCCAAGCAGTTTTTGCACTCATCTATACGAAGCACTCCTACACTATAGAATAGAAGAGTAGTAATCTTAATATTTACCACCGACTGGATAGCAATAACACGAAGCATAACTGAGAGACGTATCAGACAGTCAATTTTCACCCTAAATCAGTTGTTCTCACATTAGGCTATTCTAAATACAGAAATCATGCTCTATCTACAGTAGAGATCTAAGGTAAATGGGAATGAAATTGATGGACAAAATGCACCTTGCCTATAAAAGCTGAAGAGCCACCAAGTCTTGCTATACCAACGGCAACATTAGCCGGAGCACCGCCAGGAGCTTTCTTGAAAGCCGGGGCCTCAGCCAGTGAAACTCCACCAACTGTTGGCACAAAATCAATCAACATTTCCCCAAAGCAAACAACAAGCTGCTGATTGTTAGCCCCACTCTTCCTTTCCCAACTTGATGGGATTTCTTTACAATCATCACCTGCAGCGTTCAATCGAACAATATGCTAATAAAAAGATCAAAAGTAAAACAAACCCAATTCTTAACAAGATTGATGTTCCCAAAGACAAAATTCAAAAATTCAAAAAACCAATCACTCTAAGTCTCGTATGCTGATTGCTGATAAAAGATCAACGGCCACAAGCAAGAATTTGGTGTTAATACAGAACAAAAAAGTAGAAACAATAAAATACAATCCGCCCAATTCCCACGGTAATAAAGCACCTCTTCCACATACAAAGAAAGATCAAATTAGCAGAAACAAAGCAGCACAAGCCGAGAGACCCAGAAATAAAGAACTACAAAGAAACAATCTTTAACAGTACAAATGAAAACAGATTTAACTTATATGGGTTGTGTTAAAAAGGGTAAAATACGCAGTATCAATCAAGTAGACATAGACAAAGTATATTTGCAGTGAAACACAGAACGTACCAAGAGTGGAATTCCCTGCCATTTGGGAGATTAAACCTCTGATAGACTAACACAGAAAGCAGAGCACTGCAACAAGAATTGCAGAGAGAGAGAGAGAGAATAAAGGGAGGAGGAAAAGGGGGATGGTTGAAAGCTTCAGGAGAGATCTGACAGAGCGCCACTACATAAAAGAATTTTCATTTTAAAACCCTTTGTGCATAAACAGCTGATAGTTAATTACCAGCTCGTTGATTTACCGTTAATATTCTGACCCCAACCAATCATTAATCTTTTAGGCAATGAAAACATTGAGAAAGAATCTTAAATTCCTTCAATTTAATCTTCAAAAAGGAAAATTCCAGTGGTGACGTTTGTATATTATAAATTTAATATAACTTTAATTGCGGAAAATACCACAGGAGTGAGCTGGTGTTGGACTTTTTAAATAGGGGAAAACAATTACATGAAATTATAAACAATGGTAAATAATTTAGTCATAATCTTTTGATCAGACACATTAAGAATTTCCTACTTTATCCCCACATTAGAACCTTGATTAGTAGATGACAGATGTTTGTTTCGATATAATTTTAATCTGTAATTGTCTAACTAGTAGTCATATATTAAAATAATCATTTTTAAAAAATCGTTACTGATTAATTCGACCATATTACTTATTAGATGGATAATAATGGTTCAATCATTTATTTATTTTTTACGGTCCTAAGAAATAACAAAGAATTTTCTTGAGCTCAGGTAATAATGTGAGACACTTTTCTTTATCAGATAAGTCAGTTGGACAAATATTCGTTGTAATTAAGAATCTCTGTCGTTGAACAAGTCTCATCAGATTTAGACCGCTCACATCAAGCTGAAATGTTCAACTAATTTTGTTGTCTGTTGTTTTACTTTGGTTTGATTTGGACGTTGCTAGATCTCTGATCTGATGACCCTTAAGGCTCAAACTATTTCTGCAATTGGTTTCTCAATTATAGAGGATTTGCATCCAAGTTTGTTATTAACAGAATGTAACATGAATTTATATATGGTAGAACAAGATGAAATAAGAAAATCAAGAAAAGTAGAAACATAGGAAATCAGTCTGTCGCATATCAGGTTATTAACAAATAATCATTCACTCGCTTCACTCAGATTGGTTTGAGACTTGTAGGCTAGTACCTCAACAATATCTTCCATCATACTTTGGACTCGAAGTGAGATAAGATTAATCTGTTTCACCAAAATTGACGAGAGACTTATTGGTAGCCTCGCATTGCCACCGGTATTGGATGTTGAAATTTTCAGTCTAAAAAACTAGTTTAATGAACTGAGACTTTCTCTCACATCTAAAAATCCACCACCAATACATGACTGATGATATGAGATTAATTATAAAAAATAACTTTTACACCTTCATTGGCTATTATTAAATGGTATAAATATTTCCTCTCTAGTCTCGAAAGGTTCTCATATAAATAATCAACCATTCACCAAATGGTAATAAAATTTTGTTGTCGGATTTAATAAAATTTATAGTATTTCACCTTGTCAATTTTAAATTGACGTTTGAATTATCGGTAAAATACATTTTAAATTCCTAGCTTAATCTATTTTTAATTTTTCTCAAATTTGTGATTGTATATTTTTTTAATTTCGTTTTAATGTAATCTCTTATCAAATTATTGTTAACTGACAGATACGTTTTTTTGCAAACAAAAAGAATATAGGATTATGCAAACCTTATAATATTTGTTCGGTTATCATTACAAGATCTATGTGCAATGTTTGTGTTTATATAGTAACTGTGTGCATGTGTTGAGCCATCAACTATGATAAAAAATCACACTTATAATCAGTTGATTGTAATAAAATTTTATTTTGATATGATCTGAGATTTGTAAATCTCATGTGTTTTATTAAAAAAAATATGATGTACATAATAGATGTGCAATTTAAAAGATGACTGACGACAGCTAGTAAAAAGTTTGCAGCTGTAAAAACTAAGAGAACTTTGCTCTTCTCATGAAGAAAAACGTACAAGTATGTACGTAGGTTGCTTACCTAAAAAAAAAAGAGTAGGTTGGTTGATGGCCAACTATCTTGCAGCTGTCATGGAAAATGACCAGAATGGTCTTTGAATTATTTAACTTGAAGTTTGCAATATTTTTTAGGTTAAATTCACTCAATTGCGTCCATTTTTTAACGATAATGCATCTCCCTTTTGCGAACTCCGCTCCTTCTTGAGCTTCTTTTAAGCTGTCTTCCTAATTCCATCATTACTGTCTGCTTCAGTATCTTCATATCTAAGATGCTAACTAAAAGAGATGGACCAGACGTTAAAAAATAGTTAGATGTCATTAATTCATTGGAGCTATACCTCTTGTTGTTAAAATCAACAAATTAACGTGTCATGTGTAGCAAAACTTCTGAGAACAACATGGTTATAAAACAAAAAATAATAATTTCAATGCTACAGTTAAAAAACTATATTGGTAGAAAAAGTAAATTTTTATTTTTCATATATTGCGTCTCTTTAAAGTTTCTAGTAACCTGGTATGCCAGATTAGGGATGAGGATTCTCTGCAGTTGGAGTTCAATTGTAGAGGGGGAGTTTCATCCCACAGTCCAAATAGATCTCGAAGATTAGGATGAAAAGTTAAAAAATATTTTTTTTTATCTTTTCTACTAGCATTTGTACGATCTGGACCATCCAAATCTGATCGAAAGGTCCATGATTAACCACTTGCTGTGTCTGTCGTTGAAACTGATGATAGACAATCCTAATCACCAAATTAGCAGGCACATATGGGATAGAGAGAGAGAGAGAGAGTGATTCATTTGATTTTGTTACGTAGGATCATCCTCTCCTGGGGGCTTATCTGGATATAACATGAAGGGATATATGCAAGGTTGTTAGGATCGTATTTTTTATTCGGATCAATGGGGAGGTCTTTTAAATCAGATTGTTGAATCAGATCGAGAATCGTAAGATTATACTAAATATTAATAATTTGAATATTAAAAAACTTAGATCCTTAAAAAATAATTAACAACTTTCTAACTAAAATTAAATAGTAAAAACAACTTTTCCTCTACTTTATAAAAATTTAAAATATATAACGTCTCAAAATAGTCAACTCAAACTTAATCTCAAATATATAATTTTTAAGTTCTTCAAATTTAATTTCTAAAGTTTCTCAAAATTAAAATCATAAAACTAAATTTTCACAGAATTTTTTCTCCAAAAACTACTTTACTTTTAACAAACAAGTAAAATTCAGATATCCTAGTGGATAGACCACTTTCTAAGAGATAAGTTATTAAGTAACCTAAAAAATATATAGTAGATAAATAGTCTTTTTAATTAGTGTAATTTAAATAGTTTATGGGTTGTCTAAAATGCCATTCTTTACAATATTTGTTCAGATTTTGTATTATTTAATTAATAAATTAAATAGTAATGATATCAATTATCTTATATTCGTTGGAGTAGTTATAGAAGCTATTGATGATTTTATTTTTTAATTTAATTACAAATTTACTATTCATATTTTCCCCCATACTTGGGTCTCTCCCTTCCATCAAATTTTACATTTTATAATTGTAATAATTAAATGTTAATACAATATTAAAGTAATTATGATATAAAATAAACGTAATACAGTATTATGTGATGTTAATTCTCTATTCATTCAATATTAAATAATTCTAAATAGTTGTTAATATCATATCATTTGATTGCCAGTGTATTCGTTGACGTTTGTATCATCTCTTGATTAAACGTTAATATTATAATATGTGTTGACACTCTAAATATTAAATCATATAGTGAATAAAAATTAATATCATCTTAAATAAACTTTAATACAATATAATGCGTTATCCTAAATAAATAATATATATTGTCTTATCGTTGATATATTGCTTAGTTTTATCATAAAATAAATATTATTTGTCAATTTATAATAATAAAACGAACACATTAATATGAAATTCATATTTAATTAAACAAATATTATCATAACCACTCAGATTTAAAGAAGTTAATATATTTAAATTTAAAAAAATAACTAAAAGAATATGAGTCGAAACATGTGATAAGAGAATTGCAGATAAATCTTAAAATTTTAAAATTAAATTAAATAGAAATGGTCATTTATTTACTACTATGAAAGTGGCTTATGTCATTTTCAATAAAATTTGACAAATTTAAAGATTTGTGTGAGAAAGTATGAGTTAAAACTCACAAAATATTACAAAGGTTTAATCATTTTGATTTATGGCAACCTATTAACTAGGAGATGGACTTCAATTCCATCAAATTGGACTTAAGGATGGCTTAGGAGGTGGGATTCAACCGCCAGTCTTTTGACAACATTGTATAAAACAAAAAAAAAACCCAAATTAAGAGATTGGTAGGATCCTTCGATCATATAAGATTGTGATTTCATACTCGATCCAAATCATTTGATGGTTATAAGATCGTAAGATCGTACGATCCTATAATCAGATCGTGATTTTGACAACATTAGATATATGAAACATATTTGGATAATTTTTTCAATTGTGAACATTCCATATTTGTTATAGACAGATATTACAAAAGTTTGATGTGATGTTTTTTAAGTCAGATTTAAGTTATTTTTTCTAATATACAGTACAGTTGAAACATTAGACTCAAAGAGTGCAGCCAGACAGTGAAACCAGTAGGAGAGTGTCAAATTGCTAAAATTCCTATAACTAATATTCTTGATTTTTCAAATTATTTTCGGATCATATCTACATTATGAACACTTCTTTAGTGTAAAGAAGTGTTCATAATGTAGATATGGTTAGGAGGTATTCTGTGTCTTTTATCACCAAACGGTACGTGGAATACTGTTCCAAGAGGACTGAAGACATAGTAGTGAAGTTAGTGAGCGAACGAGAAGGGACTGAATGATACCATTTTAAAGCGCTCCCATCCAGACTGGTAGGAAACATTTTGTAACTCGTTTTCATGTTGATACATCGCCATCACTTGCTTGAATTGTCAGAGATGGCTCCATGGATCAGATTTTTCCTCATAACACTTGAATTCGGGCGTTATGAATTTCTTAGGGAATGGGGCAAATAGAATTTCCGGATACAATGGAGAATGGTAAGTGACTCGAGGTCAACTTTTCCCATACTCCCCAGCTTCATCATCTCCATCATCTTTTTCTCCAGTAACTCTTTTACTGCCTTTTCTGTTATGACTTTAGGGGACGGGTTTCTCCCGCCGTCTCCCTCGTGTGATTTTGAGACTGGATTTCTCCATCTTTGTGTTGTATGTTTATGCTATTTTTAGGATTTACTCGCATGACATCTTGTCCATCTTGTTTTGAACGGTTTTCCCATTCCTCGTCATTAGTCCGTTGACTAACTTCTGCACGCATCTTCGCCACCCATTGCATTAATTTGATCTTGCACTATTTCACTGTTTCGCCGCTCCATCTCCTGCATTCCCGTACGAATGGTTTAGAGCATTTCGGCTCGTGGCGTGGGTTGATCAGCATGATCATTCTCGTTTTCAGTTTCGTTTTCCTCATTGAGGGCAACATTTGATCTGGTTCTAGGCATTTTTAGAGGATTTTCTCGAGCTTATTTTCTCACTCTCAATGAAAGTACCAAAATATAAATAATTTTTCTAGTATGAAAAAATCTATCATAAAAGAAGAATATTATTAAAAATTAAGAGAGATCGAATGATAGAATAAAAAATTCAAAGCTTAAGTTTGCTTATATTCAAATGAATTTTAAGGTTGTACATGCTAGTATTTATACACAAAAAATGATAATTACGAAGCAACTAATCCTCCTTTTTCGTTGCTAGCTTTGAAAAGCAGATAGACACTTCCAGAGAATATTCCTCTCTAGATCACTTTTGTGATTGACTGACGGATCTTACGATTCATCTTCCATCATATTCCTTGATCAATTTGATGGTCCAGATTTTATCACGGAGAATTTGACTATTCAATAGTACTTATATTTTTTTAAATAAAAAAGTGTCTCAAGTTCAAATTCCTTTTCTAATATTTAACAATTTTCAAAATTGAAAAAAGGAACGAATCATATATTACTACTGATTCTTGATTGGTATCTTGCACATGGTGATTAGTCATCAACTTTTAGTTTTCTTTGGTGCCCAAGATAAAAGCGAATACATGATACAAAAGCCATCACTTGCTTTCTTTGACAATATTCTCCCAAATTTGGTAATAAGAAAATATTAATGAGTGGGAGTCTATAGCTATCAAGGGTATTAAGAATACTAGGGTGAATTTTGGAGTAGATAAGTAGGCATTTTTCTTTATGTCATCATCATATGATCACTAAGAAAATGCTATATCCCATGCATCCATCCAATGGCACAACGCACACCGTTGAATTATAAAATTTTATTGCATTTGAAACACGTAACTCTAGAGTACTATTGGGGTCTGGATATTAGTTTCAATATGTAATCTGGGATTATTCGTTTTAAAGATCATGTTATTCTATAGTATTATATATCACATCCCTTTGGTTTCTTAAATAATGTAAACAGAGGTGCTTCATCATTACTATTTAAATCGGACTGCTTGAAGGCATTCCGAATTACTTGTTCACATAGACAAATTCTAAAAGAAAATAAGAACACAAAGTAACAGTCTTGAATTCTTAAATAAGACTGAATAGCTCAACATAAAGTTTGCTGAGGCTATAGTTTAATATTTACAGGGAGAGTCATATATTAGTATAACAGTAGTCTAGTAACTAATTTAAAACACAGTCATCTAACAATCTAACTTCCAAAGAGTCATCTAACAATCTAACTTCCTTTTGTTACTAACAAAAGTTAAACACCATTTCTAACCATTCAAACTGATTCTAATGATCTAGAATCATTTGACTTTATGATTGTAGAGTTGACTGGTTGTTGACATTTCCATCGTAGCACCCCTGTACTCAATTGTGCCTGAGAAACATGAGTTGCATCTGTTACCTTCTCTTCATGAGCAATCTTGTATTCCTTAACATCCCCTCTCAACTTTGAGCTTGGACTTCAGATAAAGAAACTTATTGACAATCAAAGGTTTTGTGAGAATGTCTGCCATTTATCTACTCCAATTGTTTATGCATAACTTCGTCTCCTATAAAATGAAGGTTTATTTCTATGTGCTTAGACCTTGCATGAAGAATTAGGTTTGTTGCTAGGGAGGTAGCACTTCTGTTGCCACACCAAAGTATAGGAGCACACAATATTCTGATATAAAGTTCAGATAATAGGTATAGAAACCATGTTATCTCTATTGCTGCATTGGAAGAGATCTATATTCACTTTCAATACTAGATATGGCCACAACAGGCTATTTTTTAAGGTAATAAGACAGTTATTGCCTAGAAAGGCTGCATATCCACTGGTTAATTCACGATCATCCATGCTGCTACCTCAGCTTGCATAAGAGAAAGCTTCGATTCTTAGTTGATCTGCTAGTTTGAAAGATATTCCATTATGTATTGTACTTTCAAATACCTAAGAACACGTTTGCAGGCTTGGAGCATGTATGAATTGGCCCAATTTATTAACAATAAAATATACATCGGGTTTAGTTGTTGTAACATATTGTAGGGCCCCAATAGTACTTCTATAGAGAGTTACATCTGGAAACACATCGCCATTGTGAATTGAAAGCTTTGCTAATGGACTGACAAGATAAAAGTATGGCTTTGCTCCATCGATCTTGGTTTTATGTAGCAAATCAAAATATACTTTGATTGGGACATATATAAGCCACTATAATCTCTAAAAGCTTCAATCCGCAAGAAATAATGCACCTGGCAAAGATCTTTAAGAGTATAAAATGATTGAGATATTTGAGCAAGCTGCTTATAGCTAGAGAGTTGTTTCTTGTGATTAAGATATCATTCACATTGACAAGTAATATGAGTAGCAAATTAGAAGTGTATAAGACAAACAAGAATACTGTCAGACATGGATATAGTAAAACCCCAATTCAGTAGGTTATTTTTTAGTTTGTCAAACTAAGCTCTAGGAGCATGCTTTAGTGCATATAAAGCCTTTTTTGAGTTTATAAACACGTTGATATTTTTGTCATCAATAAACCCAATTGGGTGTACCATATACGCATCTTCTTGAAGAGTGCCATTGCGATAGCTATGCATTATTTATATCTAATGAGGTTACTATCCAGTCAGCTCTACTAATCCAGCTCAGCTCAACTAATCCCAGTCAGCATTAGTTATCCAACTTATGTGCGTTAGTTTCTGTTAAGATTAGTTAGCTTTAGTTATTCTGTTTCTCTTCTTTGTATTTTTGCCTATATATTCTGTTTGTTTTCTTCTCTGTAAATTAATGAGAATTAGTCTTTTCTCTTCTTCTTCTCAAGTCTTATCTTGGTATCAGAGCTAAGCTACTTCCATGGCGACCACCGCTGCAACTACAGACGCTACTGCTCCATCCATCAACACTATAAATGCTGCCTCTTTAAGTTCTAATTCTACTAATCCAGTAACCATTAGTTCCAACAGTTGTATTTCACAGTTACCTTTTCACTTCCTTCCAGTTTAATTCCAGCCACAATTAAACTCGATCGTGGTAATTACATTTTTTGGAGACGGCAAGTTCTTTCCATCACACAAGCTTATGGTCTCGAATCTTTTATTTTTGGCAGTAATCCATGTCCACCTGAGTATATTGTAAACACTATTCTTACAATTAAAATTTTTGTTGCTGCTAGACCACCAAGTAACCTTCAAACTGTCCAAATGATCAATCCTCAGTTTCTTCTATGGAAAAGAAGTGATCAATTCCTGATGAGTTGGCTCTTAACTTCAGTTTATGAATCCATTTTTGGGCATATTGTTAGGCCTTCTAATTCTCAAGAGGTTTGGGAAGTTCTTCAAAGAATTTTTGCAACACAATCAAAATCTAGGGTTTTGCAACTTCGTTTTCAACTTAAAACCATTAAAAAAGATTCTTTAAGCATAAATGATTTCATTCTCAAGATGAAGTCTGTTATTGATAATCTTGCTACCTCGGGACAAGCTGTTAATGATGAAGACTTACTTCTCTATATTTTTGGAGGACTGCCAACTGAATTTGATTCAGTTCTGGTTAATCTAACTTCAAGACATGACCTGGTGACTTTTCAAGAAGCCCAATTCATGTTTCAAAGTTAAGAATTACACATTGAACAAAATACGGGTGTTACTAACGAGTTAGAAAACATGTTTATCACACTGCTTCATACAATAACATAGGTAGAGGAAGAGGAACTCCAAGTCGTGGCCAAAACTTTCAGAGAGGAAGAGGTAGAAACAATAATGGAGGAAATCGTGGAAGAGGTTTCAACAGACCTACTTGTCAAATTTGTAGACATGTTGGCCATTATGCATCTACTGTTATGACATGTATGATTCATATTTTCAACCTTCAGAGAACTACTCACAGAACAACAACAATCTGAATAATCCTCCTCGAGCTTCAGCCTACATTTCCAATACACCAAATAGTGAAGATGAATCATGGTTCATGGATAGTGGTGCTACACACCATGTCACAGCAAGGCAAGCTTAAAAATGGACTGTACCACTTTTTGCTGCCTAAAGTCTCTAAAAACTCTCAATCTATCCAAACATTTGAGTCTTCTATCTTCTTATTTGTCAATAAAGTTGTTGAGTTTAAACCAACGAATGCTCATTCTGTTAGTCTTGTAAATAACTCAAGCAAAAAATCTGTATGTAGAGTTATGTTCAAGCCTTGTAATGTTGTCTCAAAGGTCTTTAGAAATGCTCATAAGCTTCCAAAGTCTCAATTGGCTGTTTGTAATACTTATATTAGCAATAAAAGGAAATTTTTTTCTCAATTGTCTACATGCAATGTTAATTCTGTTGAAGTTCAAATTTTAGTAAGTCTGTTAATCTTCTTAATATCATGAATAAGAGATTCAGTCATCCATCTAGTCTTGTTTTGAACAAAGTATGTAACTCTCTCAACATAAGCACCTCCGGCATTAATAATTTGAGTTTTTTTTATTTTTGTCAACATGGCAAAATGCATCAGAGTATTTTTCGCTTGTCCAACACCAGAGCTAAATCTCCTTTTGATCTTATTTACTCTGACTTGTTGGGTCCTTCACCCACACTTTTAAACTTAGGATTTAGGTATTATATAAGCTTTTTTTATGATTACTCGAGATTTACCTGAGTCTTTCCTTTAAAACTGAAATCTGAAACTAAGCGAATTGTGTTATAGTTTCTCACCTATATTGAAAGATTCTTTGAAAAGAAAGTCAAAACCTTTCATTCTGCAACTTGGGATTTAGACCACTTCTTCCAAATTTTCAGCAACTTGGGATTGTGTTTACTCACCCATGTCCTCACACCCACCCTCAAAATCGTATTGAGAGGAAGCATAGGGATATAGTAGAAATAGGGCTTACACTTTTGGCTCAAACCTCTATATCTCTTAAATACTGGTGGGAATCATTTCACACTTCTACCTACCTTATTAACAGGCTTCCAACACCTGTCTTGTTTCACAAATCTCCCTTTCAAGTCTTATTTCAAAAAGACCCAGATTTAACCCTTCTCAAATTTTTTGGTTGTACTAGATTTCCTTTTCTAAGACTTATAATAGTAGTAAAACTCAATTTCATACTGTTAAGTTTGTATTTCTTGGCTATTCTGATCACCACAAAGGTTATAAATGCTTAAATCCTCAAACTGACAGAATTTACATGACTAGAAGTGTTTCTTTAAATGAGTCTGAGTTTCCCTATCAGTCCTTAACTTCTTTAGTCCCAAATAGACATTCTCACTCTTAACATAGTTCTAGTTTAACTAGCTGGCCTGTTTCTATTGTTAACATTACTCCAAAAACAACCATACCTTCTCAGCAGTCAAGTGGTATAAGTTCAGCATCTATTTTTCCCATTGCAGAAGACTATCAACCTGTTCCAGATCCATCCAACATCTCTTCACCTAATATCAATGGTATTTCTCCTTTACTTTCAAACACTTCTTCACATAACACTACACAATCTGCTCCTTTAGTTATTGCTCCATCTCAAACTACATCTAGTGAATCTGACTCACATATTACCTCATCTATAGTAGTTGCTCCACCGGCGAATCACACTGCATAAATTATTTCCTCTATTCATAGACCTTGTCCTCTTTTTTCTCATCCTATGACCACAAGATCCAAGATTGGCACTTTCAAACCTAAGCTATTTCTAACTGGTACGAATGACTGTCATATAGAACCTACTTTTATTAGAAAGGCTTTGCAGGATCCAAAGTGGTATGCAGCAATGCTTGATGAGTATCATGCTCTTCTAAAAAACAATACTTGGCAACTGGTTCCTTTTTCTGCAGGAATGAATGTTGTTCAAAAGAAATGGGTGTTTAGAACTAAGTTTAATCTAGATGGTACAATGAGCAAGTACAAGGCACGTTTAGTGGCAAAAGGGTTTTAACAAACTCTTGGTTTGGACTACTTTGAGATATTCAATCCTACTATAAAACTCTCTACAATAAGGATTATGCTCACTTTGGCAATAACTTTCAATTGGGAGATTCAACATGTTGATATTAATAATGCTTTCCTAAATGGGGACTTGAATGAAGTTGTGTACATGAGCCTACCCCCTAGTTTTTTCAGTCTTGTGTTTCCTCAGCATGTTTGGAAGCTCAACATAGCCTTATATGGCTTAAAGCAAGCTCCCATGGCTTGGTTCTTTAAGCATCAACGGTATCTTGTTCAATGGGGTTTTTAAAATTTGAAGTCAGATACTTCTATTTTCATTTCAGATCTGCCACTGATGTTCTTCTTCTCCTTGTCTATGTGGATGATATTCTCAGCACATGGAGTAGATCTGCCTTAATTGCCAAAGTTATTTTTGATTTGAACAACCACTTTGCTCTTAAACAGCCTGGACCTCTTCACTTTTTCCTTAGTTTTGAAGCCCATAGAGATCATACTGGTATCTATCTTACACAATATAAATACATTCTGGACTTATTATAGAAGACAAATATGGTTGATTCCAATCCTTGTACAACACCAATGTGTTCCTCAGTAAAGCTTTCCTCCACTTCAGGTTCAACTTTCAGTGATCCATCACTTTACAGAAGCACTATAGGTGCATTGCAATACTTGTGTATGACTAGACCTCATATATTTTATTCCATTAATAAGCTAAGTCAGTTTCTACAATCTCCCACTATAGATCATTGGAAGTCTTTCAAGACTGTGTTGATATATCTTAAGGGTACACTTGAATATAGTTTACTTTTTCAACCTGCTACATCACTTACACTAGAGGGATTCACTGATGGAGATTGGGGAAGTTTCTTGGATGACAGAGATTCTACTAGTAGCTACTGCATTTACCTAGGTGGCAATCCTATCATTTGGAGCTCAAAGAAATAATCTGTTGTAGCACGTTCTAGTACTGAATCAAAATATCGTGCTCTCTCTTCAGTTGCTATTGAGTTACTATGGCTTCAGTCTCTTTTTAAAGAGTTACAGTTCAACATTTCTTCTTATCCAGTGCTCTAGTGTGATAATATAAGTGCCGAAATGTTTGCTTCTAATCCTGTTTTTCATTCCAGGACTAAACATATAGAGTTGGATGTTAATTTCATATGACAGAAGGTCTTTGCTCAATAATTAATAGTGAAGTACATCTCCACTGATATGAAAAATACATATATTCTAACCAAGCCTTTATCTCAACATAGATTTGAAATTTTAAGACACAAGCTCAATGTTAGTTTCTCTCCCTTTCGCTTGAGGGGAGTAATGAGGCTACTGTCCAGCAGCTCAACTAATCCTAGTCAGCATTAGTTATCTAACTTCTGTTTGTTAGTTTATGTTAGGATTAATTAGCTTTAGTTATTCTGTTTCTCTTCTTTGTCTTTTTTCCTATATATTTTGTTTGTTTTCTTCATTGTAAAATTAATGAGAATTAGTCTTTTCTCTTCTTTCTCTCAAATCTTATCTATATCTAATATGTGATCTCCCATTGAAATGTCACAACTAAAGTGAAGATAACACTGATAATTACTGGTTGACCACTGAACTGAAAGTTTCAGTGAAATTTATTTTAGGTTACTGATGAAAACCTTTTTACAACCAGCTTTACATTGCATCTCTATAAACTGCCATTGGCATTTAGTTTCACCTAAACATCCATTTATTTCTCACAATAATCATATTTAAATTGAAAGGTATCAAGTCTGATGTCTTGTTATAACAAGAGCACTATAATTCTTCTTGCATGGCCTTCACCCAATATGGATTGGTAAGACCTTCTTATTAGAATTTAGTTATTTGGGAAGTGAAGATTTTGGTAGAGGTTTAGTAGTAGAATGAAGTTTTGATTTAAAAATATCATCTTTTAATCTCATAATCATAGGACAATGATTGGGGTGTTTGAGTGTTACTGTTGTAAATCAGGAGAATGGTCTGATGATCTAGATGAAATATTTTAGGCTAACACTGATGGGTTATGAGAGGAATCAGATGCATAATGAGTGTGATAAAGCAAGTAGTAAGTGAAGAGGAAGATGTTAAGAAGTTGATCTAAATCAGTCGGAGCAGGTGTGCAGCATGTTATATCAGTATTAGCACAAACAAGAAAATGAATGCTTATGTTATTTTTGGAGGTATCAGACAGATTTTTTGAATCAGGTATGATAAGGAAAGAAATTTTCATTAAACAACACGTCTAAATATATAAGTTCTACTAGATGGGTGTAGCCATCTATATCCGTTGTTTCTTGTAGTCTATGACTGTTGTAAGGTCGAAGATATGGAAAAACATGAACAACCAAAGAATTTTAGGATGGTGTAAATCTAGCCAACCCCTTCTCTTCTTTGCTTAGACCTTGCATGAAATAATAAACTATATGATCAGTGAAAAAACTCAATGAAAAAATGAACAACATGATCAATTTTCTGAACAAGAACTGTTCATAGATTTTTTTACATGGGATTTCAAAACTTATAAAAATTATTAATAAGCCTCTCCAAACAGTCCCTAACATGTGAACGGGTCTACTTTTGAAAAATTAATTTTCGTTCCACTGCATTTCAAAATCACTTTCAAAAGCAGCCCGCCCAATAGGCAGTGAAGAAAGAGTAACCCCAATAGGATAAGTAATGATAATAGTGAGGCACTCTCTCATTATTATTAGTTTTCTTAAGTTTTTTGAAAGAAAAGTCACTCTTTATTGAACATAAATAATACAATTACTATTTGCGAACGGTTACCTATCTGTACTCCCTTGTTGATTTCATTTCAATTAGAAATTTCTTTCAAATCTCAAACAAAATTAAATTAAATTATTAATTTGTAGTGTTTAGAATACCTCACCAGCTCTCTTAAAACTTTTATGTTGGATTATTCTCTGATTATATATTAGAGATAAAATTTTTAAGATCACGAATTTATCTTAGGTCATTAAAATATTTATATAAAAATCAATCAAATATAATATAATTGAATTGAATTAAATAATTAAATAAAATGAAAGGTTAATTGTGTTTATAGATTTTAAATTGTGGAACATTCGATCAATCAATTTCTTTTCTTTTTAAGCTCCACGTATATATATTAGATCTGAAAAATATGTGTTGCATGTAAGCCTAGTTTGAGTTAGCCCTTTCGAATGATGTTCTAAATTGAATGTCAACGAGGAGACTAAAATGGATGGATATGGAGCATGAAGCTTTATTCAGGATCATTTTGATAGTGTGGTTAGTGCTTTCTCAAAGCATTTGGAGTTCCATTTTCAGCTTTGATTACCAAGGCCTTACTTTGTGTGAAAGATTATTGCTGGAGTTTGACCTAGATCTTGTCGTATGTACTGTAGGATCTGATTCCCAATAACGTGTTCAATTTTTGCGGTTAATTTCAAGAAAATTTATGTAGAATAATTGCATAATAGGTGTGTTGTATAACAAAACTCAGAATTAATATTTTCATACATGTATATGGGTACATCCTATTGACCCCTTAAACTTTGACAAAAAATCAATATACCTCCCTCAAAGTAATAAGAGTATTCTTGGGATAAAAGTGTATTTCAACACTATTATCATGGAATTTTGGACAGATGAGGGTTTTTTTTATTGATGAAGGGAGTTTAGGTACCGAAAAACAAATGAGTTGAAGTTTAGGGAGGTAAATTAATTCTGACCTGAAGTTCAAAGAGGTCTTATGATATCAAAAATAGAAATGATACTATTTAGGTAACTTCCTAATTTTAAATTCAATTTTATCAACAACTATTGAATAATAATTAATACAGCACTTTCTAATAAATAATAATTAATATAGTAAAATCCATTAAAATTAATAATTTTTCTTATTTAATTAGTTATTACTTTACCTAATAGGGTTAATTACAATAGACCCCCGATCTTTGGCGACTATACCAGAATGCCTCTTGACCTTTAAAATCTTTCATAAAAATCCCTCACTTTTAATTTGTTTTAGCAATGCACCCTACAGTGACGTCCGTCTAAAAATCTGACGGAAATCAATATATGTGACTGACATGTGATTCTCATAATGGACAATGGGGTAATTTGACACTCCATCGCCACGTGTAAGTCATCCACGACCTCTCTCCCACCAACCCACTTTAGGTGGGGAGAAGAGACCCTTCATGTATTCCATCATTCGCGAAGGGTCTTCTTCAAAATTCTCACTAGTGAAGGAACCCTTCGCGTACTCAATTTCTTAGTTTCATTTTCTCAGTTTAAATTTTGAAGCCTTCACTGTACTCAATTTCTCAATTTCATCGTCTTCTTCGATGGTGTGCACAAGAGGAGGTGGGAGAGGCCGTGGTCGAGGACGAGGCCGAGGCCGTGGATGAGACAGTGAAAGTCTCGAAGCTCGAAGACAAAGCAGTGAATGTGGGTTTTTTTTCTCTACTTATTTACTCAAAGGTTTTAGAAAACAACAAACTTTAAAGATTATTTTTTACAAAAGTATTAGGGACCATTATTTTTATACTATTTTCAAAAAGAGTGGTCCCTAATTTTTCACTGATTTTTCTGGGGGTGTATAGTCTGGTTTAGGGTTTCGCATGCTGGTATGGGGTTTTGCAATCTGGTTTAGGGTTTTGCATTCTGGTTTATGGTTTAACCGTATACTAATTAGGGTTTTTTATTATATTATGAGACTGTACACTATTTTGTTTGTAGTGTATTCTGAGACCGTATATTATTTTTGTCTGTACTATATTCTGAGACCGTATACTGTTTTATTTGTAGTGTATTCTGAGACCATTTACTATTTTATCTTGCATATTGAGATTGCATGCATACTGAGATTGTATATTGTCTTGCATACTGACTTTACGTACTGAGATTACATACTAAGATTTTAGATTGTCTTGCATACTATTTTGGTGTTGTCTGTAGTATATTCAAGTGATTCTGATGATCCTGATTTTGCTGAGGCTGAGTCAAATGATGGTTAAACAACTGATGATGAGTTGTTTGAGTCAAGGTTGAAGCATAAGTAGAACATAGTTTTACTTGTACTGATTTTAATGTAGTTTGACATTGAGGATGACAACTCAGATGAATTATGAAGTTTGGATTGTGACTCAGATGGAGATGGTGTAAAGTGTAGGAATAGACCTAGGAATCCTGAGTTCTTCCCTAAAATAGATATGAGAGTTTTCAAGTCAAATAGGGCATGTTGTTTGGGTTTGCAACTGAGTTTAGACAGGCTGTGAGGGAATACTCTATTAGTAGTGGTAGGGTTCTAAGATTTATGAAGATTGAAGGGATAAGATTAGGGCTGCATGTTCTAATGGGTGTCCATGGTTTATGTATGCGCCTTTACAAAGAGATGGGAGAACATTTCAAATTAAATCATTCAATGATGTTCGTAATTACAGTAGGACATTTAGGAATATATTTACCAATTCAATTTTCTGTCACGACAATATATGGGGTTGTTGAGGAATGCACATCACATGAGTGTAAGTGCCATGAAAAATGCTATACACCAGGATCATATGGTGTTAGTGTCAAGGATGCAAGTTTGGAAGCCAAGAGAAAGGATACACTTATGTTTCAAGGATCATATGATGACCAATTTAGCCAACTGTGAGATTATATTGAGGAGCTAAAAAGGGTTAATGATGGTAGATCTATTTTTATAAAAATTGAGGCTGGTAGATGTGGTAGACCTATGTTTCAAAGACTGTATATTTGTTCGGGAGCTTGTAAGAATGGCTTTAAAGAGGATTGTAGGCTAGTAATTGGTCTAGATGAGTGTCACATCAAAGGTCCCCATCCAAGATAATTACTTATTGCAGTGGGAATAAATGAGAATAACTCATTGTTCCCAATTGCTTATGCTGTAGTGGAGGTTAAAAACTGAGAGTTTTGGGAGTGGTTTTTGCCTGCTTTAATTGATGATGTTGGAATTGTTAATAGTTATGCATGGACATTCATAAGTGATAGGCAATAAGGGTTGAAGCGTGCACGGAAAAACTTAATACCCAATGCAGAGCATAAGAGTTTTTGCGTCATATGTGCAATAATTTTAAGGAGGATTTTAAAGGCCTGTCTTTGAAAAACAGATTGTGGAGTTGTGCTAGGAGTACAACAGTAGTTCAATTTTTTTCCGAAATGGAGAAGCGTAAGGAAGAACATTTAGAGACTTATGAATGGTTGTCTGCAAAACCTCGTGCCTCGTAGACTAGGTGTCACTTTTAGACCTTTCCCAAGTGCGATATACTATCAAACAAGCTTTGTGAATCATTTAATGCTACAATTTTGGAAGATATGGATAGGTCTATCCTGACTATGTAAGGATATTATGAATATTCTTGTAAACAGTGAAGGGATGTTTGGGATTTTATGATAAATACGAAGGATGTATGATTAAGAAGTATGAATGATGTTAATTATGTTTGGGAATATTACTCTCCCTCTCTCAACTCAAGGATCAAAATTTGTAATTGTAAATTTAACTTTAACTTGTCATTGATCAAAATAGCTTACAATTGAAGTACACAAGCATTATCGACGACATAACCTAAATCAAAATAAGCTTAAATATAAGATAAATACTCCTAAAACTTGAAGTAAACAAACATAAAAAACAAGCATATGCACATCAATAAATAATCCAAGGATAATCCAAGGATAATATTTTTTTGCTCTTTCACACATGGGTGGGTCGGACCGCCTTAACTGCATTCTCTATTGTTCTACAAAGAAAAAATCAACAAAATCAACAAATAATTATGAGAAAATAGAGCTTCCAATTTTAGTTAACATGGAGGTTCCGGTTTCAATACAAAATTAAGGTTGGAGAAGTGAAAAATTTTCCTTCCAAACTTACCCATTTTTTAGAACATGCATCAAATCTTTTTCCCGAGTTCAAATCAGTCCAATATGCCTTCAGTTTTGAAGGAATACCGAAGTAGAACATTGGAATTTCCATGAAAAAAAGAAGAAAAAACAGTGAAGGAAATACAGGGAAATGCTTTTTTCGTGGTGAAGAAGAAACAGGAAAGGGAGGGGGAAAAATTAGTGCCATTTCTTATAGAAAATGGGGGTTGGTGGGGGAGAGGTCATGGATGGCTTACACGTGGTAAAAGGGTATTGAGTTACCCCATTGCTCATTAAAAAACTCATGTGTAAGTCACATGTATTGACTTCTGTCATTTTTTTAGACGAAAGTCACGGTAGGGTGCATTACTGAAATAAAATAAAAATGAGGGAGTTTTATGAAAGACTATAAAGGTTAGGGTTTGGACGGGGGATCAAAACCTTTTTTATTATTTTATTTAAATGTAACATCCTCCCTATTTTCTCTCTCCCTATATATATTTATATCCACTAAATCTCTCTCTCTAGATTAATAGTATTTGAATATATTTAAGAGACTATTTATCTCTTTTTGTATCTCTCTCTTTCTAAATTTATACACACACATATAGCGAGAGATATGAGCTTTATATATGAGTATATATAACATTACACTTGCACAAACGTTATAAACACTCATAAAAAGTTTTAAATGTGTGTATTATTACACTCGCACACACATTTATATATATAACTTATATATTTTATATTATTATATATGTCATATATATTTACTCATGTATTATATACATATCCAAGATACTTTATATACACATGCCCTAGATAATATAAATAACATATATTTGTATATTACTAATTTATATTGTTTATAAATGTAACGTATAAACATATCTACTCTTTACAAATAGTTTCAAGAGAGAGAGAGATGAAGAGAGAGATTTAGAGAGAAAGAGAGAGAGAGAGGTTGGTGGGTTTATGGGATTTTCAAATCTTATGTGTGTGTATATAAAGTTGGGTATGTATGTTTATATTTGCGTCAAGTATCAATTTGCTTTCTCTCTACTTACGTCAAGTGTCACAATTAATTAAAAATGACATTTATGAAAAATAGATAATTTGGACATTTAATGTAAACAAAACATATAATTAATTTATATCACAAATTTAAATTAGTCAAATTTTTAAGAATTAAAAATCATTTATTAATATTTAATACTCTTTTACAATGGACACAAAAATATAGATATATAATTTTTTGACAATGACACACAGACAAATAATATATATATATATANTAAAATGATGGCATACAACTCTGTAATCAAAGGAACAACGTTATAGATAATAGCATCAAATAAAAAATGAATATACGAAATGTTAAATAGCATCAAATGACTTATAACTGTAGCCTTTTATATTCCAAATTCAAACTTTTCATATTTTAATTTCAATTCTTATATGTTAATTAATAGGGGGCAAACAGTTTGTGTATTGTTATCAATGAAAAAGACTTCAAATTTATGTTGCTATTAAATAATGGGAGAACTATAAGAATGACCTAAAAGGATCATTTTTGTAGGTAAATGGCCGCCAAAGATTTTATTAGCAAAAATGGTCGGGCGGTCATTTACTAATGGTAAAAGGTGAAGCCATTTACTATTATGTCCTTAAAAAATTAAATGCCCAATCCACGCGTTGCAATAGCGCGAATGGCTCAATCCACGCGTTACAGCAGCGCGAATGGCCCAGTCCACGCTCCATTTAAAAAAAGTGCGCGTTTTGATGGTTTAAATAAAATGCGCATTTTGGTCTTTTTATTTTCGGTGGTTAGATGCATATTAAATCCCCGATTTCAATAAATCTATCAAAACTAGATGATTCTAGTATCTAATTTAGTTACAAAAGCTTTTACTAAACCCAATTGTGTTAGATTTCTCTTCTGTAGAATTTACTAGTATATAGATTGGTGACCTAACAAAATAAGTCAAATTCAGTTTACTATGTGCATAACTTTGAATCTGTTACATGCATTTTATAAAAAGATCAAAATTAGTATTGAAATTTGTTATATGTTGGTCTATAATTTATTGAGTACTCAGTATAACTCTTTACATGCATTTTATGAATATGTTAGATACATTTATAGTATCAAAATTTGTTACAAAAAGTTAATAACATCTTTGATATCTGTCAATAATTTTGATACCGGTGTGACTTAATTTTATTACTAATGTATGATAACCCATTGCTTGTTTTGCCAAGCAGTGAGTTATCAATGTAGATATCTATCAATAATTTAGATACTGGTTTAAAAAATATGATTGCTTAAAAGTGTGTTGTTATTTTGAAAGATGACTCGAGTTAAAACACAAGGAGTAAAAGGGTTAAAAAAAAAGAAACAAGAAGGACCATCACGTAGAACACGATCACAACTTCAAATAATGGAAGGTAATCAACAAATAGAACAACTCCCAAAAATGAAGAATTGTTTCAAACACAAGATGAAACACAATTGACTCAGACAACATAAGACAAAGACAAGGTGAGGAGCATTCTTGGGATACCGAGAATAACTCTAATAATACTTTGATTTAAAAGGATATAAGAATACCAAAAATAATTTTTCAATTGTCTTTGAACCATTCATTAAAAGTAATTTATTTTGTTCATTTTATGATACAAAATGCACCAAATGAGACATTAAAAAATGAATCCCTTTAACCTTTGCCTTAAAATCAAAAAATGGATAGCATTCGATTAAATTTGATAACCATTTTATAATGGGTATTGTGGGGTGCTAATACCTTCCCTACATACAAACGACTCCCGAACCAACTTTAAGTTTTCATAGACCAAAATTTTCATCTTAAAATTAGGTGACTAATCACACCCTAAAATGATTGGTGGCGACTCCAAATTTATTTTTCCTTCAAAAAATGATTTTTTTAATCATCGCTCCGCATCGCGTGCACGTTGTGATAGCT
The DNA here is from genome assembly GCA_003255025.1 of Datisca glomerata. Taxonomy (NCBI): domain Eukaryota; kingdom Viridiplantae; phylum Streptophyta; class Magnoliopsida; order Cucurbitales; family Datiscaceae; genus Datisca; species Datisca glomerata. The sequence continues at coordinate 595,043 of QANY01003125.1, forward strand.
TGGTGACTCCACTAGGGACAAACAATTGGTCTAACCATCTTTAGATCAATAGAGATTCAAGCCAAAATTTCATTGTATGCTATCATTTTATATTGGTTCTTAGTTTGTTTATATGATTCATTGTTTTTTTTTCCAATTCATGACTGTAGTTGTACATAAGTTATTTTTTACGAAGTATATTTCTTTACATAATTTCTACTTTCACACATATACACTAGCCCTATACCCGGGCTTTCCCTTTAGGATTAGCGAGAATGAGTAGTGGAATGCCTTCGTGGAACTACAGTTCCCATGCAGGCTCATGAAAGTTCTCACTAAGATCGACCATTTCAGAATACCGTTTGGGAGACCCTGTTACTCTATTCAGATAACAATGTGGACAACCTGAGAGCCTTTAAGAGATTTTTAGAGCCCAACCACACATGTATTATGTTTTTAGAGCCCACCCCATGATCAACGTTAGATTTCTGCTGAAATATGATATCATGATTAATTTTGTGCATGTATATATATCTTGTGTCACTTAAACATGTCTTTTCTTCGTTGTTTCACTTCTAACTTCATCTTTGTGTTTTGCATACATGCATCATGCTGCGTAATAGGGATTGTAAAGAAGTATTCAATTCATTCATATTTTAGAGATCATGACTCCCACTTCGAGTGTGATAGAAGATCAAGTTACAGTAGCTCAATGGTCAGAGGAGTCGCAGAAACATAAAAGAGATTATCTGAAAAAGGAAGACTTTCTTCTTCTACCATCAATCACTAAGATGGAGTTTTCACGCATTGACTTGGAGAGGTTGAAGAAGATATGGGAGGATTTATCACCAGAGCATAAAAGTTTGTTTGTCAGAAAATATGGTCACATAGCTTATCTGTTGTTTATTGTAGTCAACGTTCCCGTCCTTGAATCTTTAATGCATTTTTAGGACCCTCATTATAGATGTTTCACCTTCGGAATAATCGATCTTACTTCCACAATTGAAGAATATCAAGCACTACTGAATGTCCCGTTGTAAAATGCAGACAAAGTTTATAACTATGACAAAAAGCTCACGTTGAAGAGAGCTTTGTCTAAGCTCTTGGGTACTGTCCATGCGTCCAAGATTGAGAAAATGTTGAAAATTAAAGGGGAAATGAGTGTGTGCTGTTGGATTACCTCCTAAATCTCACCCAAAATTTCTTGAAGGAGGACAAGGGCATGACTCTTTATGCTCTGTGTATTTATGGCACCGTGTTATTTCTAAAGATCCAAGGTTATATGGATGATAAAGTGATAAAAATGTTCCTTCAAGTCGAACATGGTGTTAACCTTGTTATCTCAATTCTCGCTGAGACTATCCGTTCTTTGAATCACATCTGAGTGTCTGGAAAAGGAAAGTTCATCAGCTCTTCAACTCCTTTGTGTATTTGGATTCTCAGCCATCTAAGATGTCCGCTAGATTTCAAATGTCCTCAAGTTCATGGATGGAAACAAGGATCCCTATTGTAGAATTGGAATATTAAAATGGAATCCGCAGTTTCCCACAAAAGGGGCTTGGCTCTCGTACCTATCCAAGTTGAAAGATGAGGATGTTATTTGGAAATCCCATTGGATGTTGTTAACACCAATGATCTACAGATGTGGTGATTTTCAATGGGTTCCGCTCCCGGGACCATGTGGTTGTACTAATTATGCTCCGCTAATGGCACTCCGTCAATTATACATGAGACAATTTATCCCCACCATGCATGCATTGAAGGATATTGAAGTTAGTTACGATTCTCACAAAATTGAAGAAAAACTGCAGCAACTGATTGGAGCTTGGAAAATAACAAAAAGGATGCGAAATGAGAAGAATCGCATGAACTGCACAAAGGAGTATGAAGCATGGCTTGAGAGTAGAAGCAAAGTAATTATTGCCTTGCCAGTTGAGGATGTACCATCTGCCAAATCACTGAAAGTTCATCAAAAGATTGCTACAAAGGAGGAGCTAGATGAGTTATATGAGGAGCGGCAAAAAGTTCTAGCCCTCTTGGAAGAAAATAGATGACTTGCAGTAAGGGCGAATTTGTCTGAGAAACACAGAATCGAAGCTAAAGAATGACTCAAAGAGTTGAGAAATAAGGTTGAGGATCGGGCATATCTGAAGCGAAAAAACTTAGAGTTGGGAACTGACACTCGACAATTAAGCAACAAAATTAGAAAGATGGTGGAAGACAATGAGAACTTGCGAGGGGTAATCTACGAACAAGAAGATCAAATCGTGAAGTTAGAGAGGGAAAATAAACTGGTACGAGAAATTTTAGAAGAGGTGAAGGGAACTGTTGATAAGAAAAATGCGTACATGGTCGAGTTAGAAGAGCAATATGACGCGTTACGACGAATCGTTGATAATTTACAAGTTGATTTAGAGAATCAGAAAGTTAAGAAGACTGAGTCAACAAATGATTCTGAAGAATTATTGAAAGTCATCAAAAGCCTTGAGCACCAAGTTAGAGCTTATCAGAACGTGACAAAGAAGTTGGCAAGAAACAATGATGCTAATGTCGATACACTGAGATATGATTATCAGTTGTTACAACAAGTGTACAACTCGATTTGACAATGATCTGGGCAGGCTGTGGAATGGCTTAAAGGAATAGCTGTGAGAGTGGGCAATTTGGTGGAACAAGCTTCATTTTTGAAGAGAAATGTCTTGCCCATCCATCCTAATGAGGAGAACTTGTCTAAGTTTTTGGAAGAAGTCAACCGGGATTTTGGTCATTTTATATGAACTCATATTATGAAGTAATGGAATTGAATTCTACATACTCAAATGTAGTGGATGGCTCTACTAATTGAATGAAATTGATCACTTTAGAACTTTCACTTTGTGCAATATCATTTCTCATGCATAAATTTACTCTCATTATTTCTTCTTTTTATTAGCAAAAAATCTACATCTCATTGCTTTATTTATTTTAAAGAAATTTTCCAAAGATAGCCCGACAACTTCGACATCCCTATCGAATTTGAGCTCAAGTTAGGGTCATGGACGAGCAAGAAAGAGAGCAATCGCGAGAGGAAATGAAGGAAGATATTAGGGAGCTAAAAGAGCAAATGGCTAAAGCCCTCGAACTCCTCTCCACAAGTAAGAGAAATGCCTGTTTTGAAAATCCGCAAGGGGTTCAATCATCACAAAATCAACTGCCAAATGATATTCCACTTTACCCTCCTGGGTTCACTTCAACCTATCAACGTCATTAGGTTGACCAGTTTCAGCAGGCTTCACCACCAATAAATATTCAGCATCATCCATTTCCAAATGTCCAGGAAACAATGCAGACAGGAAAAACTGGGTACAACCCATTCGCAATGGCATGTGGTCACTACCAAGCTTTCACTCCACAAGCGAACTCGCTAATGAGCCAATCATCATAACTGATGTTGATGACCCAAAGATGCATAAGCCTATTACCAAGCCAAGTGACGACCCACGATCGAAAGATAAATTGGACTTTCTATAGGAGAGATTACGTGCTATTCAAGGATCTGATGTATACGATACCATTGATGCCACCCGATTATGTTTGGTCCCTGATGTGAACATCCCACATAAATTCAAACTATTTGAGTTTGAAGAATATGATGGTAGTACGTGCCCCAGAAATCACCTTATTATGTACTGCAGAAAAATGACTTCTTGTGCAAATGATGATAAGCTGCTGATTCATTTCTTTCAAGATAGCCTGATGGGGGCCGCATCTCGTTGGTATATCCAATTGAATAACAAACATATTCAGAGGTGGAAAGATCTAGCAGATGTTTTTTAAGACAATATAAGTACAACAAGACATAGCCCCTGATCGTTTGGACTTACAGAGGATGGAGAAAAAACCCACAGAAGGCTTTAAAGAATATGCACAAAGGTGGGGGGAATTAGCTGCTCAGGTACACCCCCCATTGTCAGACAAGGAGATGGATGGAATGTTTATTGATACCTTGAGACCTCCATTCTATGACAGGATGATTTGGAACGCTTCAAACAACTTCTCTGACATCATAGTGATCAGTGAAAGGATTGAGTACGGGATAAAGAATGGAAGAATTTTAGAAATCGTATCAGATACATCATCAGTAAAAAAAAGGACCTCCATTGAAGCGAAGAGAATGGGATGTACAGATGATCAATTTTGGGTACCCATCACAAGCTGTGAACCCGGGATCAGGATTTCCAAAGTATAGTGAGGGGCCCAAATCTGTGACATCATATGTGGTAAATACCTCACAAATTCCGTACAATTATCACTCTTAACAATCAGCATTTCAAAATAACCTGAGATTGGGTTTCAGACCATCGACTCACCAGTAAAATGTTGGTCAGGCTGATCAGCCTCTGAGGGGAAATAGAAATAATCAACGTTTTATCCAATATGATCCAATCCTCATGTCATATACAGAACTCTTACCTCAATTGATACGGAATAATCAATTGGTGCCAATTCCTTATGAACCTCTAAAACTACCATACCCAAGGTGGTATGATCCGACTGCTCGCTGTGATTATCATGCTGGGGCAGTGGGACATTCGACCGAGAATTGCACTGTATTAAAAGGTAGAGTACATGCACTGATCAAGGCTGGATGGTTGAATTTCAAAAAGGCTAATGGGAATTCAGATATCAATTCCAACCCTCTATCAAATCATGCGAATCCTGTCATAAATGCAATTGAGGAATATTTTTCATATGGAAATAGGGACGTGGAAGATGTGAGCACGTCAATGGACTTCTTTCTAGAGTAGAGTACACCTACCCAACTCGCTCAGAGGATCAAGGCATTTCTAGGGAGCATATGCATGACTTCGATTGTTTGTTTCATAAGAATGTGACGGGGCGTACAATTGAGAAATGTGCTAATTTTAAAATGGAAGTGCAAAAGTTGTTGGATGCAAAGATACTTACAATAAGTCTTAAAGGAGAAAGGGAATACCAGGAAGATGACTCATGATAACTAAAAAATCATCTGAAGTTAATGTTGAAATGTCGTCCTATATCCCAAAACCTCTCACAATACATTACAAGGAAAAGTCAACTCACACCACTACGTCTTATGCTCCGATGCCTATCACCATTCAAATACTGGGTGCGTTCGCTTACGAAGATTCAAGAGTAGTACCATGGACGTACGGATATGAGGTTATTACAAGCGGTAACGACAAAACTCCAGAGCTAAATCCGTCTGACCTCGATCTCCCCAAAACTAATATTTCGGGAGTAAGTGGGATGACGAGGAGTGGCAGATGCTACACGCTAGAAGTTTTGAAAATGGATAAAAGCGATGAGTTTGAAAGGCAAAGGATAGGGAAGGCCAAAGAAGGCGACAATGGTCATAAATTCCAAGGAAAAATGCATGGCGGCCAAGTGATAGACCCATATATAATAAGAGGTACGGAGAAAGAAAGAGCAGTGCCTGAAGAAGAAGTATGTGAATTTTTGAAGCTCATCAAGCAAAGCGAGTATAAGGTGATAGAACAACTTAATCGCTTACGTGCTCACATATCTTTACTGTCACTCTTTCTGAATTATGAACCATATCGCCAAGTATTATTGAAGGTTTTGAATCAAGCATATGTCTGTCATGACATTACGGTGGAGAAGTTGAGTAGAATTGTGGAAAATTTACCGCACCAAATTTTATCACTTTCACAGATGATGAAATCCCTGTCGATGGTACCGAACACACCAGAGCTCTACATATATCCGTGAAATGTGGGGATTATGTTGACAAAAGTATTGATTGACAATGGCTCGTTTCTAAATGTAAAGCCAAGATCCACACTAGCAAAGCTCCCTGTGGACGTAAATCATATGCGACCGAGCATGATGATAGTAAGAGCATTTGACGGTACCCGAAGATAAGTAGTTGGAGACATAAAGATACAAATTTGAATCGGGCCATGCCTATTCAATATTGTTTTCCATGTGATGGACATAAATCTGACATACAGTTTTCTTTTAGGTCGACCATGGATTCACTCTGCCAGGGCAGTACCATCTTTATTACATCAGAAATTAAAATTTATAATGGATCATAAACTCATTTGTATCTATGGGGAAGAGGATTTGTTGGTATCTAAGACGGCTACCATGCTGTATGTTGAGGTGGAAGAAGAAGCATTTGAGTGCTTATTTCGATCATTTGAGATTGCGAACACTACATTTGTTGCTAGTGGGAAACTCACTCCAACATCAAGCTTATCAAAAGCATCTCAGATGGTGGCAAAGTTGATGATAAAAGGGGGATACAAGCCAGGCAAATGACTCGAGGGTAAGCATCAAGACATAAATAAGTTAATCGAGTAGGACAAGAATGAACAAAGGTTTGAGCTTGAATATAGACCGACCAAGGCTGATAGAAGGAGAGTGGAAACTCAAAAGAAAGAAATGAGGATTGCTAGGCTCGAAAATAGAGAATTCGATATGGAAATGGCGATCATACCCCATATTTCTAAATCCTTTAGAAGTGGGAGAATTTTATTCGAAGAACCGGTTATAGTAGAGCAGTAAAACCTTGAAGATGATATCGCCGAGCTTTCAATATCCGCAATCTTGGGAAAATCATCAAGTGCAAGTATAGAGGACTTGGTATCTCGATATGATTCAGATCATGAACTTAACAATTGGGACATCACCGAGCTACCAGTGCTTCTTGAGATTTTTCAAGAGTAATGTGTTCATGCCAAAATTCTAATGATTCTACCCAATGGCTTAGGAATTTCGTTGTTATGGGCCTATGTTCTCGTCTATTTCATGTCATATCTTTGAATGAAAATCTAAAAACTTGTTTCGTCTCCTTTTGCTATTGATAAATATAATTCCAGTTCTTTTTGTTCTTCCTTTTATGTCTACCTTTTCCATTTCTGAAATGTTGTTCATACTCATGCATTGTTTATTTATTTATTTTTTTCTCGCCTTCTTTTCATCCAATAATCCATTCAGGTTCGAGAACGGTGATTTTGAAAACAAGAGCATAAACAATAACTTTGAGAATCTCATTCTTAGCGTAGAGTCAGATGAAAGTGACGAGGATAATTTCGAACCATCTCCGGAAATGTTAAGAATGGTAGAGGAGGATGAAAAAACAACTAAACCATATCAAGAGTTAATGGAGGTGATAAATTTAGGATTGGAGGGAGAGATGAAAGAGGTCCAAATCGGTACTTCTATGACAAGCCAAAGCCGTCGAGAATTAATTGATTTACTCAAAGAGTATATTGACATCTTTGCATGGTCTTACCAAGATATGCCAGGTCTAGACACTGATATCGTGGTTCATCATTTGCCACTTATGCCCGTAAGTAAATTAGTGTGACAAAAGTTACGGAAAATGAAACCAGACATGCTGGTACAGATCAAAGAAGAAGTTAAAAGTAAGTAGATGCGAGTTTTCTAGAAGTAGCAAAATATCCTAAATGGGTTGCTAACATAGTCCCAGTGTTGAAGAAAAATGGGAAAGTAAGGGTGTGCGTCGATTATAGAGACTTAAATCGGGCAAGCCTCAAGGATAATTTTCCATTACCCCATATCGATGTTTTAGTAGATAACACCGCAGGACTTTCAACCATCTCTTTCATGGATGGTTTTTCGGGGCATAACCAAATTAAAATGGTTCCTGAAGACCGTGAAAAGATGACTTTTATAACTTTGTGGGGTTTATTTTATTATAAGGTCATGCCATTTGGTCTGAAGAATGCAGGGGCGACTTACCAGCTGGCAAAGGTAACACTGTTTCATGATATGATGCATAAAGAAATCGAAGTGTACGTTGATGATATGATTGCCAAATCTCGTCAAAGGGAAGATCATACGGTGCCTTTGCGAAAACTATTTGGACGGTTGAGAAAGTTCCAGTTAAAGCTTAACCCGACAAATTGTACATTCGCAACGTCTTCAGGGAAACTGCTTGGTTTTGTAGTAAGCAAGGAAAGAATAAAAGTTGACCCTTATAAGGTTCGAGCCATCATTGATATGTCGCCACCTCAAACTCAAAAGGAAGTTAGAGGTTTCTTGGGGGGATTAAATTACATAGCCTGATTCATCTCACAGCTAACTGCAACTTGTGAACCTATCTTTAAACTTCCTCGCAAAAGTGATACAGAAGGATGATTGTCAAATTGCTTTTGAGAAGATCAAGCAATACTTGCAAAATCAGCCTATACTTGTTCCTCCAACTCCAGTGCGTCTACTCATTTTGTATCTTACAGTGACAGGAAAATTCATGGGTTGCGTACTTGGTCAACATGACACCTTTGAAAGGAAAGGACAAGCAATATACTATTTAAGCAAAAGGTTCACAAATTATGAGGCTAATTATTCGATGTTGGAGAAAACGTGTTGTGCATTAGCCTGGGTTGCTCATCGACTTAGACAGTACATGTTATGCCACACCACTTGGTTAATTACAAAGATGGATCCAATTAAATATATCTTTGAAAAGCTATCACTTTTTGCGCAAATCGCTAAATGACAAATGTTGCTCACGGAATATGATATTGTTTATGTCACGAGAAAATCAATAAAAGGAAGCGTAATTGCTGATTATCTTGCAGATCAACTAGTGCAAGATTATGAGCCTATGAAGTTTGATTTTCCTGATGAGAACATATAAGTCATATTAAAAAATGAAGGAGAATCTATGGATCCAGAATTGTGGACAATGGTATTTGATGACGCGTCTAATGATGTAAGACATGGAATTGGGGCAATCCTAATATCTCCCGAGAGAAAGTTGTTCCCATTCACGGTAAAACTATGCTTTGACTGCACAAACAATGTGGCAGAATATGAGGCATGTTCCATGGGAATTCAAGTAGCTTATGATATGAAGATAAGGAAGCTTCGAGTGTACGGAGATTCGTTAATGGTGATACGACAACTAAACGGGGAATTTGAAGCTAGAGACTACAAGCTGGTACCTTATAACAAACATGTAACTAAGCTAAGCCGAACTTTTGAAGTGATATCATTTGACCATATACCCAGAGAGAATAATCAAATTGCAGATGCACTGGTAACTCTAGCATCCATGTTCACCGCAGGCTTTAAGGAAGAAGTGCAACCCATAAAAATTGAGAAGCGAGATTTTCCTTCTCACTGTATGTGTATTGAGGAAGAGCCAGACACAAGACCGTGGTATTTCGACATCAAGAAGTATATAAATAATGGAGAATATCCATCCAAAGCTTCTGAGAATGATAAACGGAGTATTAGAAGATTGTCCATGAGTTTCTTCTTGAAGGTGAAATACTCTACAAAAGAAACCATGATATGGTGCTCTTAAGATGTGTTGATGCAAGGGAAGCGAATCAAATCATAGATGAAGTTCGCGAAGGAATTTGTGGAGTTCATGCTAATGAACATATGATGGCCAAACAAATCTTGAAAGCAAGATATTATGAACTCTAGAATCTAACTGCATCAAGTACGCCAAGAAATATCATAAATGTCAAATTTATGCGGATAAAATTCACGTACCCGCATCCCTTTTACATGTAATGGCCGCGCCTTGACCGTTCTCTATGTGGGGCATAGACGTCATTGATCCCATCACACCCAAAGCCTCTACCGAGCATCGTTTGATTTTGGAATCTATAGATTATTTTACCAAATGGGTGGAGGCAAGTTCTTATTCGAGTGTAACCAGAAGTGCGGTTGTTAAGTTTATTAAAAAGGAGATAATTTGTCGATATGGTCTACCTGGAAGGATCATCATAGATAATGAGACAAATTTAAATAACAAGATGATGAAAGAATTATGTGAGCAATTCAAAATTAAGCATCATAATTCATTTCCTTATCGTCCGAAAATTAACAGAGCAGTGGAAGCAGCCAATAAGAACATAAAAAGGATCATAGAGAAGATGATGGAGGTTTATAAGGATTGGCATGAGATGCTCTCGTTTGCACTGCATGAGTATCGCACATCAGTCCGAATATCAACTGGGACAACGCCATTCTCTTTGGTATATGGCATGGAAGCAGTCCTTCCAATTGAGGTGAAAATTACCTCCCTCAGAGTCTTAATGGAGGCGAAATTAGAAGAAGCATAGTGGGTACAAACACGATATGAGAAATTGAATTTCATCGAGGAAAAAAGATTGACTGCATTATGTAGAGGGCAATTATATCAAAGAAAAATGATGCACGCAAATGACAAAAAATTGCGTCCCTGATGTTTCCGAGAAGTAGACTTGGTGTTAAAAAAGATATTCTCATATCAAAAGGATCACCAGGGGAAATGGACCCCAAATTATGAAGGACCTTTCTTTGTCAAGAAGGCTTTCTCGGGAGGAGCTTTCATGCTAACAAACATGGATGGAGATGATTTACCGCACACAGTTAATTCTGATACAGTCAAAAAGTACTTCTTGACTGCTCTAAGTATGGGAAAAATGAAGTTATGCAAAAAAAATGTTTAAGAAAAAAAGTTGTCTCGAATACTTGAGAAATTCTTCCACCATTTTTTTTCCAAATCATTGTTTGTAAACATTATTCATAATCAATGATGAGTCTTTTTTCTTTCTCAGTTGACAAATACATATACTTCATCTTCTCCTTATTTCCATTATTTCTTATTCCTCTCAATTCTAAGATATCATTAATTACTCTTGAAATAACTCAGAAACATAAACTTGGTTAGGTGAAAGCTAATTAAAAAAGAAAAAAGAAAAGAATAGGAACTAAGAAAATCGGTTTGAGTACGAGGGGGAATCTGAAAGTCATCACGAGAAAGTTGGTATGCACATAACGAAGGCTAAAGCATGATTGGAGGATTGCAATTAAAGTACAGAAAAGAAGCAAAATGGGGAGAAATTATCCAATTTTTCTTCATCATCGACGTGAAGCCAAATACTGGGGCACAAACCAATGAATAAGGATGCATCATTTTCTTGAAAGTATGCTCGATACTTCATTGCGAGTCCATGACCTTAGGCCAAGTAATTGATTTGAAGGGTGAAGGATATGACGACATTAGTCAACTTTAAAAAAAATCATCAAATAATTTTTTCACAAATGTTTTCAATCATGCATAGCACACATGCACTCAAAATCACTACTTTGCATTTATATTCAATAATTACAATGCATAGACATGCATCATATTGATCTGTTTTGATGCAGTTCAAGTGCATGAATCATTTAAAGATATTCTGTAAAAATCCATACATGACTTTCCAACATTTAGAGCATGCATTAGTCTAGCTCTTGCACCATATGAAACTTGTAGATATCAGATCAAATATCATTTCAACATCTTTAGTTAAATCAAACCTAAATCGAGTCGAGGTCAAAGCCTGCGTCTATCCAGGTTCGTTTCCTTTCAAATATCTCGGTTAAATCGAACCCGACTTTATCGTGGTCGAAGCCCGGTGTCAGCGCCTGGTCCGTTTCAATTAATGTGGTTAAACTGAACCCGCATCGAGTCAAGGTCGAAGGCTACATCTATCCAAGTCCGCATCCTTTTTTTATCTTAGGTTAAATCGAACCTGACTTTGTCGCGATTGAAACCCGGTGTCAGCGCCTGGTCCATTTCAATTTATAGGGTTAAATCAAACCCGAATTGAGTCGAGGTCGAAGCCTGTGTCTATCCAGGTCCATTTCATAAGTTCCATCATTTCATAGAACCCGAATAAGTCGAGGTTTCTATTTCCTTTATCTATATAGTTTTTTCTCGATCAAAATACTTATCTACACCTTTGTACACCTTCTAAGTTTAGAATCGTGAACAAAGGGGGGGCAGCGGTCCAATACTTTGAAAATACAAATTTTATTTTTTTGCCCATATACTATTCTAAGACTATGTGTATGATTTGAAAAATAGCCCAATGCTTAAAAAATAATAAAATTTGTCCAAGGATAAAAATTAAAAAAAAGGAACAAAAAACTAAAAGTAAAAAAGTAAAGCCTTAAGTTTGCCTATAAATAGAGGGGATGTCTTCACTTGAAAGAGAGATTTGGGGAGAGTGAGGAAGAGAAGAGATTTTAAAGAGAGAAAGAGAGGTTTTGAGAAAATAGTGAAAAATAGAAAGAAGGTGAGTTCTCATTTTTATTCATCTTCCATATTCTCATTTTCTTTTTATTAAGGTAGTTCAAATCTCTTACATTTTAGCTTACAATATATTTTGTTCATTCTAATTAATCATATCTATTTTTCATACTCATGTATTTGATATTTCTTTGTTTCATTTCCATATATAGGTTTGTTTGCTCATTCTTTGTCATTTCTCATATTTTTAATCTTAAGTTTTGTTTTCATATATTGTTTATCTCTCTACAAGTTTGATGATGAAATTTTCCTTGTCATCAACTCAATCAATGAGAATGAGGATAAAATTTTGAGGGGTGTAAAATTAATTAAATGTGAATCAATCATTTAATGGGTTGAAAGTGTACATTTGATAAAAAGATCCCCTATAATAATTTCTCATACATAAAAATTCATAAAATACAGAGTAAAATCTCTATACAAGATTATGCAAATATTTTAAGTTTTGATTTTTTATGTTCTTACAAATCTTCTCTTCTTCTCTTTTTAATTTTTTGACCATCATTTTTTTGTAACACTTGTTTGAACTAGTTATCATTCATGATCATTCCTAGCAAATGAAGGAAGAAAGAAAAAATTATAATTAGTGAACTAAGTGGTTTAAAATAAAAAAAATGTTATTTTTATATCCCAAACCAAAATTATTTTATTTTGAAAGTTTTATAGATTTTCTTTAGTGATATTTGTTTAAACTAATTATCATCTATGATCATTCATAGCAATGAATGAAGAAAGAAAAAATGGTAATTAGTGAACTAAGTAGTTCAATAAAAAATGGTATATTTATATCCCAAACAAAAATTATTTTATTTTGAAAGTTTTATGGATTTTTTTTAGTGACAATTGTTTAATCTAGTTACCATCCATGATCATTTCTAGCAATAAAGGAAGAAAATAAAAATGATAATTAGTGAACTAAGTAGTCCAAAAATAAAAAATGAAATATTTATATCCCAAACAAAATTATTTATATATTTTTAGTGACACTTGTTTAAATTAATTACCATTCATGATCATTCTTTTGCTATTTGATTAACATTGAGTGAAGAACTAAAAATGGCAATTAATAGATCATGTAGTAAAAAAAGCATGATCATGTTAATCATGTATGAAATTAAGTATTTTTTCATAAATTAATTTATTTTACACATAAAAAATTTATTATCAATTTATTTACTAAACAATTATATATATATATATATATATTATATGTAAAAAAGTGAAAAATTAAAAAAAAAAAAGACAGAGGGTGACGTCACCTTCTGTCACTTAACAGAGGGTGACATCACTTTCTGTAAAAAAAAATTTACTTTACTTTTTTTTGTTTTTTTGTTGTTTATATTTTTTTTGTTTTTATGTTTGTTTATTTTTCTATTTTTATTAATAAATATTATTAGTTGTTGTAATTTATTTTTAATCATTTCACGTTTTGTTTCATTATTTTCACCATGCATATTCTTTTTTTAAAATTTATCATACATATTTATCATCTCTAACATACATTTCCGTTATTCTTTTTTTATTTATAGTTGTTATCTCTTCTTATTTATTTATGTATTATTTTCATATGTCACGGTTGTATGTGATTATTATTTTATTCTTTTATCATCAAAGTTGACGCTCGTAAGTAAAACCATAACAATTTGATTTAAATTTTGTAAATTTTTTTATTTAGTTTTTACTAAAAAAAATTCGACGATGAACTTTGAGATTTTCGGGATACCAAACTTCTCAAACTACTGAGGTGAGGAGTCATTCTAGGGATACCGAGAATAACTCTAATAATACTTTGATTTAAAAGGATATAAGAATAAAAAAAAATTCAATGGTCTTTGAACGACCCATTAAAAGTAATTTATTTTGTTCATTTTTATGATACAAAATGTACCAAATGGGACATTAAAAAATGAATCCATTTAACCTTTTCCTTAAAATAAAAAATTGGATAACATTCGATTAAATTTGGTAACCATTTTATAATGGGTGTTGTGGGGTGCTAATACCTTCCCCACACACAAACGACTCCCGAACCAACTTTGAGTTTTCGTAGACTAAAATTTTCATCTTAAAATTGGGTTATCAATCACACCCTAAAATGATTGGTGGCGACTCCAAATTTCTTTTTCCTTCAAAAAATGATTTTTTAATCACCGTTCCACGTCGCACGCACGTTGCGACAGATATGTATTTGTGTTTAGTACAGATTTCTGGTTAGTATGGATTTTTAACAAGTTCCTATATACCGTTATATGGATGTTGATGAATATGCTTTTAGAAATCGAGAAGTATTTAAACATATAATTGAGTGCTATTGTATTGTATAATTTCTTGTGCTGGAGCTGGATTATTTGGGGGTATCATGTAAAAATAGGTAACCCCTTTTCAGTTCAAATTAGGATGATATATAAATTAGATATGCAAGTTATATAATTTTATGATGAACTCTATACAACTGTTTGAGACATAACAGTTTTAAAAACCTGCCTAAAAATTGCCTAAATACTGCCTATCAATGAAAAAAGTGCACATAAGATAAGAATATTCAAATAGTCAATTTCAAGAAACAACTAAATTGAAATGAACCATAAAATTACAACTTAAATGGAAGTTTGTTAATAAAAAACAACTTGCATTAAGACTTATAAAAAAGAATGCTCATAAACAATAAAAGTACAAAATTCATAATATAAAATGTTAAAATAATAATTGTGTCTACTTGCTACTTCTAGAAGATGAAGCATGAATTGGGTTCTTGCATGTTTTTCGATTGTGACCAAATTGACCACAACAACCGCACTTCAGACGCCTAGTTTCACATATAGAAGGAACACGTTGTTTCTTCGGTCTCCCAGCTGAACGTCTCACATCTGGAGGTATTATCTTCAATTGACCTTCATCCTAAATATGTAACATGCTCCCATTTCCTAATGGGTGAACGATAACTTTATAGGTTGAAGCTTATTTCGTACTTGAAAAATAATCACTAACATATGAATATGAAGCCAATTTTTTATTGCAAAAGATAGCACAAGCATGAGCACGTGAGATATGATCCAAATCCTACCTCTGACAAGAGCACGTACGACTAATCAAGTTCAAAACATGCATGACACCACCATGACTAACATGAAATTCATTTATATTGGATGAACCAACCTGAAAAGCCGTAAAAATAAGTTACACATAACCATTATGTTAAAATAAAACCATATAGTAACTAAATAAAATACATGACACATATCGACATAGTTCGAGCAATTATATACTCGTCGCTCAAATGTTCCTCAGCCGATGGTGTAAGCTTCATTTTCAAAAAAGATGTTGCCGTTCTACGCTCGTAAAACCACCTCAAACACATTTGATGTATAAATTTCAACAAACGTATGATAGGAAGTTCACGTGCTTCAACTAAAATATTGTTAGTTATTTCAGAGATGTTCAAGGTCAGCATGTTATACCGCTTACTAGGAAAATAAGCTTGTTCCCATCTAGAAAATCCAATTCCCTCCAAATAAGAATGAACACGTGGAGATATCTTATCCAAACTTTGCATGTGAGGCTCAAAGTCAGGCATAAGATAAGTCTTAGCACATGCATAAAAAATAGGATCAATGCTATTCGACAACTTAAACCTAGTCTTTATATTCTGACATAAATGGAACATGCATGCTCTGTGATGAGCATTGGGGAAATCAATACTTATGGCCTTGAAAATACTAGTGTGTCGATCAGAAACAATAACTAAATCAACAACATCTCCAATGTAAGAATGCAACTTACGCATGAACCATATCCAAGAATCATCATTCTCTGAGTAAACTATAGCAAACGCCAAAAGAAAATTTGGTTTTTACCATATAAAAAAGAAGCAGTTAACAAAATATCCACATACTTCGCCTTTAAAAATGTTCCATCAACCGATATCCATGGTCTACAGTGTCTCCACCCATCTAAGGATGCAACATTAGACATAAAATAATACTTGAACCTCCCAACAAAAGTCACAACATAATTGGTAACGGAACCTGAAACAAAGCAATAAAAAGTAAAATAATAGTAACTAAGCTATATGTTATATTTACTAAGCATAAGTAACTATGTCGTACCAGGATTAGCTTAATGCAATGCTGCAAAAATGAATGAATGTCAGCGTATGATTCTTCAGGAGACCCCAAAACAGAATCCATAGAAATTTCTTTCCCCCTCAAAGCTTTATGATAACTAACATGGACACCATGTTTTGCATGCATGTGGTCAACAATCTCCTTTGGATGACTCTTTCATAAGCAACCGGCCTTATAATTTTCCTTTAAACACTCACTAGTCACGATAGCACTAGCTTGCCTATGGTCATTTTGTATAATATCTAATGAGCAAGAATGTTCACTAGTATACTTCCTAACCATCCACAAAACACTATGCCTATACCTCGAAGCACGCAAATACCAATAACAAGTGTCATCAACACATATATCCACAAAACATTCACCGTTAGACTTCTTCATCTTAAATTGAAAGTTATTTTTCAAAGCAACCACTTGAATTACTTTCTTCAACTCTACCTTATTACCAAACAGATCTCCCTTCATAATATGAAAATCAGTTGGAGCATTCTCCATATTATCAGTCTCAATGCAATCAGATGGTTGAACAATAAGAACAGTGCTAGCAGTAGAAACAATCGTGTCGACCCTAGAACAAATAGCATTGGCATAGTTGAAATTTGTAAATTTTGACCAATCTTGACAACTAATGGACAACAGACATTTTTTACAAAACAAATAAACCATGAAACGTCATTATCATCCTTCAACTCCAACACATTACAAGATGTCGTCCCAACAACAAGAACAACCTTCATAACTATATTTTTCATGTAGCAGACAAACATAATTCATGTAATAACCAAATCTAATAGAACTCCAAATGTTGAATCCTAATCAACAAAAACCGATTGTAATTTGTTGTCCACATATGTATTGGTATCACACCACCTACCATCATAAAATAAAATTATAGGAACCTTCGACATACCTGAAAATACAAAGATTCATAAAGTTCAGAAAAATAATAAGATGATACACAAAATTGATACTGACAATATATGATTTAGTTACTAGTATACAGAAGCAAGACTCAGAATAATGTTTGTCTGAAAAGAAGCAAGAAAAATACTTCCTAACAATAACATAGAATAACGAAGAAAATACATAGACTCAAATGAAACAATGTACATAATCTAACAAGAACATTCCCTAAACAAGAACACAAACTAAAAGAATAAATCAATGTAGAAAAAATACATAGAAGATAAACAATCAAAGAAGATAAGCAATCACAAATTTTCTACTTAGAAAATTTAGGAATAATGAAATTGCAATGTAAATCACAAATTTTCTGAACAATATAAAACAAGAAATTGCAAAGAAAAACTTAATAATGTGAAAAATCAAGAAACATAACTCTCCTCGCCGAAGAAGAATAAGCAGAAAAGGCGACAGAAGCAGCTCACCGGAGAAGAAGAACCATTAGTAGCTCACCGTGAAACAGTTGCAGTTCACGAAAAATATAAGGCTTGAACCCGAAAACAGTATCAGTCGAATCCCTCAGCTTGAATTCCTCAGCTCGAAAATAAAGATCATAACAATAGGGTTGTTCAGAAATCGTGACTTCTTCCGATGAGGAAGGAAGAAGCGCATTATAGTAGGGTTGCCAATTTTGAAAACCCACAGCTCGTTTCCATCCCACAGCTTGTGATAGAGAAGGACAAAATAGGAAAATAATAAAATTTTAACTGCTCCTGCTTTAGCACGTGCAATTTTCAGCCATCCCTGCAATTTAAGAAAAAAAGGACATTTTATTAAATACACCCACCAAACGTTATGAAAATCGCAAATTTCTTGGGTTAATAAAATGATATACAACTCTCAAATTAGTATAAATTAAGTCATTTACACACTCAAACTATTATGAAAAATAAAAAGAATGAATATAAGAAACTCCTTATGTAGGAGACTTTCATAGTTCCCCATGCTTTATAATCTCCTTAATTAGGTACATAGATCTTCATTTAGTTTCTATTTTTTTCTCTTCAAGGTGATCCAATGATTAGCTCTTACACTAAAGTATTTCATTTCTTATTTTAATTATTTAGGGAAAATTCCACTGACCCTTGTGATTTCTTTAAATGACACTCACACCCCCTCTAAGTTTAAAAATACCACTCACACCCCTGTAGTTAGATTTTTTGTTAAATGGTAGTAAAAGACAATAATACCCTTCAGTCAAAATCAAATTATAACCTAACTTACCTTCTCACTCAAAATCAAATCCTATTTTACCCTTATAATATGAGTTGAAATTTCTTCAATTTTCGCCCCCTTATTTTTAGTATTTTAGGAATTTCTGGAGAATTTATGTTTTACCTGAGATTACCTTCTCTCTCCCAAACCCTAGCAGGATTGCGTAGTGCATGAATAACGGAGCTGCTCGCAGTGGTGAAGCTTGGAGCATTGCGCGATGGTGGGGTATCTTCCCCGGGTAAGATACTTTTATGTATTTTCATATTTTCAGTAGTATTTTCATCCCCTTATAATATGAGTTGAAATATATGCAATTTTTATCTCCTTATTTCAGTATTTCTGGAATTTCTGGAGAATTTCTGTATTTTACTATTTCTGAAATTTCTGTATTTTGTGAGTAATGTATTTTCCCTTCATAAAAATTCAGTCATAGATGGAGGTTAGACATGAGTTGAGGGTGCATCTTTGATCGAGAGATTGTTCTGCTTTCAAACATTGATCATGATCAGTACAACTTATTAGACTTGACAAATGATATAAGTAGCATTAGGCTTAAATACCAAGGTCAGTTTCGTTTATGTACTATGTTATAGTTTTCCCTGCTTAATGGATTCAATGGCTGCAATATTACTTGAAAAGTATGGAATCGAACCCTATCCCAAGCAATTGTATAGAGCTCGACTGAAGGCGAATGCGAAGAATCAGGGAACTCATTCACAGTCATATAAAAAGATTCGTGGGTATGCTAAAATGAGACTAGAGACTAAAATGGATGTTGGTGGGAAGGGAAATTAACTCCAAATGTAATGAAGATGTTTGGATTAAATCTTACAAGAGAGTAGATTTTGTATAGCCCTTTCAGCAAGTCAAGATGAGTTTGAGGTAATGAAAGGTGTTTCTAGATTTGTAAACTTACGAAAATATTAATGCGATTGTTATTTTTGGGAAGTTGTTAGAATGCCTTGTAAATATGCAGCGACAACCATAAAATACAAGAGTGCATCAATTGAAGACTATGTCTATCCATGTTATTCAAACAGTACTTTCCTTAAGACTTATGGTGATATCGTTCATCCAATGCTTGACGTGAGTACATTATCTGAGGATGTGATGGAGCCACCTCCTATGAGAAGACTACTTGGTAGAACAAAGAAAAATAGGAGAAGAGAACATGATGAACCTACACTGAGTACTATTAGAAAACGTTCAACCATGGTGTGATGTAATAATTGCAAGGAGTTGGGGCACAATAAGAGAACTTGCCAACGTGCTCCGGTCAAGACGAAGAAAAAGATACCGAGACCTGAAGCTTGCTCTCAAGAGGCTTCAAGAGATGTATCACATTTTGGCACTACTCAAGAGAGAATGAACGCAATAAAGGAAGCAAGGAAACTAAGAAAGGTTGTATTTTATATTCTTTTATTTGACTTCATTGTGATGTATCTCTATAATGTTATTTCACATTTAATTTCAATGAAGAAAAAGGAAAATGAAAATTCTTCTCAAGTGTGAATGAGAAGTTCAAACCAATGACATGCAAACTAGACTAGGTGAATCAACAGTTGTTTTGTGCAAAGGTTAAAGATGTTTTGTGTAATGGTTATTATACTGGATGAATCTGCACTTGTTTTGTGTAATGGTTATGAATATGGATGAATGAAAATTGTGAAATGGTTCTATAATGAATATTGGATGGTTAGTGACTAGAAACAGAATAAAGAATGGAATGAGCTACTTATTGGTAATGGAATTGAATTGACTAATGTTTTGTGCAATGGTTTATGGATATGGATGAACATATATTGTGTAATGGTTCTATAATGAATATTGGATGGAATTTAATTGACTTATTGGTAATGGAATTTAATTGAATAATGTAACGTGTATATTTATTCTTTATTTATTGTTAGCATCTTGGTTATTACTGTCACCATATAATGCTTAGCCTCATAACCTTTGAATGCAATAGAGTATTAATACCCAAGGAACAAAAAGAGCAATTGATAAACTATCTCTAAACATATAGCAGTCTATTTAAACATCATAAAATTCCAATCTAATAAACATCATCTACTAATAAGTAGCTCATTCCATTCTTCTTTCCGTTTCTAGTCACTAACCATCCAATATTCATTATAGAATATTGAATGCTAAACATACAATGCAAACATGGAAAAAAATTTCAAAGTGTCCGTCCAACTCTCCAATGCTTGCATCTTTATATCCATGCGTTTGAGCTAATCCTTGAGTTCTTTTAAATCATTGTTCTCATTACTAACTTCATTCGCTTCATCAAGAGGATTGCGCCATCTAAAATATCTACACTTGTTCTGCTCGCAACAATAATATAATCTATTTTTTTTATTTGACTCTGAAATCTTCACAGCAGCCCTTCTCTCGCAAGTGCATATTCTATTAACAAATCTTAAATCTACTTGTGCAAAATCATTGACACTAGATCTCGACGTCCTGTAGAAACAAATATAGGAACATATAAAAGATAAGTAGAAGGGTATAGAAATATCATATACCCATCTATAGAAATTATATATAAACATTATATACCCATTGCAAATCTATGGTGCTGCCTCTAAGAGATTTCTTCGAACAATTGAAACCTATTTATGAAAGAAGTAAGAATCACTATAGATAAAGCAGAAATTAAGACCAAGAAAAATTTGGGGGGAAGGGGGGTTACGGGTGGCATGTCTGAATTCTTAAGAAATTTTAAGGGAAAGCGGATTTGAAATTACACAGGACACATATATGAAATTTCACCTTCAACCTCCAGACGTGGGGTGGTTCATAGATAGAGAAAGGCTCACAGGATGGCAGATAGGGGGGTAGCTGGTTGCAGGTGGAAGTTTGTGCTTTGATGTGGGTGGTGGAAGGAGAAGCTCATTTGGGGAGAAGTCTTGGGGTAGGTGAAGTCACGGGCTAGGGCTTTCAAATGAGGATGACAAATTGAGGGTGTTTTAATAATTTTATGTTATTCATTGAGGGGTATTATTGTCTTTTACTACCATTTAACAAAATATATAACTACAAGGGTGTGAGTGTCCTTACTTAAAAATTCTAGGGGGATATTTCTAAACCTAGACGGGATGTGGGTGTCATTTAAGGAAACTATAAGGAGTGTCAGTGAAATTTTTCCAATTATTTATTATTTGATTTCCTATTTATTATTTATTATTTCTTTACTCATGTATAAATTTTATGGTTTGTTAATTTTGATAACTATTGCAATTTTTATGAGTCTTATATATATATATATATAATTCATACATATGTATTATTGGTTCTATATATAATATTGTTCCTCTTTTTCGGTATATATATATAGTTATTATCAAATTAACATTGTTCTAAACTTAATTTGTTTTGGTATTATTGATGCTTAGTTAGTCTCTTTTCTTCATTAATAGGTCTGAAATCAGTCTTGATTAAGTGCATTTTTATACTGGTATTAAATTAGACAATAACGTTTGGTCTTACAAGTTATTACTCTTTGTTCCATTTTCTTTTTAGAAACTATTTAATTATTCTTTTAATTGTGAACATAACTAGAAGTAAAAGGTCTAGCAAAGGATTGGTGAAGATACCAACACTATAATTAACCATACTCAGCATGTTCTATTTTCAGTATAGCTAGATGTTGTAAAGTATGTTGTTTACGTTAATCAATATACTTTGATATTCTTTATACAAAATATCGATTTCATTTTTACGAAATCTAATCTAATTTTATTACACCCCTACATATGCCTTTCATGTGTGGATTAAATAACCATTTGATGTTTAGGAGGTAAGTTGATGAATGAAGAAAATTGAAAGGTCAATGGAGAAGATGATAAAATTTAAGATGATAAGTTGACTTTACGGTAAAGTCTTAGGAGGTTCTATGATATTAATCCATATTTAAAAAAAAGAAAAAAAGAGGTATTAAAATATGAATAGACGTGTGTTTTTCTCACCTTACTCTTTCACACTCAAATTAACAAGGTTAGAGAATTTAGAATTAAACTTAAAACTAGAAGTAGTTATGATCTTTAATAAACTTTTATCATCTTAAATAAATGTTAATACACCATTATATGATGACAGTATTCCATTCATTCAATACTGAATCATTTAAATAATTATTAATATCATATCATTTGATTGTTAATGTATTGTTAGCGTTTATACCATGTATTGAATGAATGTTATATCATATTATGCGCTAACAATACACTCTATTTATATTGTAGTTATTAAATATTAATATAATCCTAATATATTATCTGGATAACAAAAAAGTGTTGGAAAATTTGAGTATTTTGTATACCAATTTCTTAGACCAATTTTGGATACAATTTAAAGTTGAACCCGTTACATAAAAATGTAAGATGTTTGGTTATTCGAGTTCTCCTCTACGAGTACCTCAAAATGAACTATTAAATTATCAAAATTGGCTTTAGGATGAATGAAAAATTATCTCTCAAAATGAGCAAGAAAAAATAGGAGGGAATTGTAGAAGTCTCACATTGGAAAAGGAGGAAATGTTGAAGTGGTATATATAAAGATGCTAGTATCAAGGATGGTAACTGAATAAGGTTAGAGACTCTCTCTATATGGACCACCTCTAAATGGGCTAATGAGTTGTGTTTTGCTCCAAATTTATTTTTCTCCTCATAGGAAGCCCAAAGGTCACGCAATATGGAACATTCTTGTAAATTAAGGCCCAAAAGTATTTTTTATTTTTGCAATTTAAATCAAAAACGTTTTGGACATAAATTTTTTTGATTAAATGACCTTTTAATGAGTGAAATACTCTTTATTACACATCTCCCCCATGAGTAGTAATAAAGGGGAGTCCCCCCTTTAAGCATCAAAGAAGCTTTCAAGCTCTCTTTTACTCCTAATATTTAATCTCCACGTTTTTACTTATTTTTCTTCAAATTTTCTTGGTTTAGTTTTTGGTTCGGTCCGGTTCAGATTCAGTTCGGTCTGGTTTGGTTTATTTTTTATTCCGTCGACGGTTTCATTTTTCGGTTCAAGTCTTGGTTTTGCATCATTATTTTGGTGGTAGAATTCTGACAAGTTAGTTCGATTAAGGTGGTGAAGTTGAGTGCTTTTCAGCAGCTTCAAACCATTTTATCTTAAGAAACAGACGTCGTTATCAACCTTAGTACCACAAGTGAGGGGGCGTAATTGTTTTAAGAAAACTGTGCAAACAAGACTTGATTTGATTTCTTATTATTTTGTTACTCAGCTCGTATTGTTTTAACATTCGTAAATAATTTATTTACATTTCATACTTGTCGTGTTTATACTACTTTCCATAATTATGTATTTACATGATGTAAAAAATGTTTTTACATAAAATTGTTGTATTATTATTATTTTCATTTAATCTTATAATACAATACACTATTTCAACAATCTTAAAACAGTTGATTTTATATAAGTTATTGCGTTATAGGATTAATTTTTGAAAATTAATTTGGTTTTCAAAAAGAATATCCAAAAATAATTTTGGAATTGATTTGAGTTATTTCAACCTAAAAATTTTATTTTAAATATTTTCTGAATTTTCCCAACTGGAAGTAACTATATAGAGAAATTCTCTCTAGGAAATTAGAATTTAAGTGGACTCGTCCTTCCAATTGCCTGTGAACTGAATACTGTTGAGAGAACTAGTCCTCGATTGGATCTATGAACCCCACCAGTTCGCCTTAACATTTATATGTAAAAGTGTTATTTGGTTTATTTTGAAACATATTGGGAAAATTAGCATATTTTCATCTTCGATAAAATAACATAATTTTCAAAGTGTTGATACACTTCTGGTTTATATTTCAGATAAGGAAATATGACAATTGAAACCAACAACAATATTGCAGCTAACCATGCTGGTGAAACCAAGGGCTGAAACCCTACTGTTGGGAATCAAATGGCAGATCTGAGTGTGCAGAAGCCTGCTATGACCCATGTAGTCCGTATGACACTAATGCCTATGCCTATTTCTCATGGAGAGAAACTTGAGAAATTTAACAGTCTGAATTTCAAAAGGTAACAACAAAAGATGCTTTTCTACCTGATAACGCTGAATTTGGCAAAATGCTTGACTAGAGGAGCTCCTAAGCTCAATGATGATGAGCAAGATTTGTAAAAAATCAATGCTATTGATGCTCGGAAACATTCTGATTATTTATGTAGAAATTACATGATGAATGGTCTTGTTGATTCATTGTGTAATGTTTATTCTGACAAAATTACAGCAAATGAGCTATGGAATCTTTTGAACGAAAGTACAAAACTAAGAATGCAGGCGCTAAGAAATTTGTCGCCGCCCACTTTCTAGAGTTTAAAATGGGAGATTCTAAAATGGTAATAAGTCAAGTGCAAGAACTTCAAATTATCCTGCACGAGATTCATGCTGAGGGAATGATGTTGAGTGAATCATTTCAAGTGACTTGTATTATTGAGAAACTGCCTCTTGGATGGAAGGATTTCAAGAATTATCTCAAGCACAAATGAAAGGAAATGAACATCGAGAATCTTATTATTCGACTTCGAATCGAAAAAGACCAAAAGAAGAGGGCCAAACCCTGTTGCTGCAGCAAAGGCTAATATTGTGGAGCATGGTCATGGTTTTAAAGCTAAGAAGACCAACAACAAAGGAAAGCGTCAAACAAGCTAGGACCTAAATGAGGGGTTTCTAAGAAACCAAAGTTCCAAGGCAAGTGCTACAATCTTGACAAGTTGGCTCACAAATCATATGCGTGTAAACTGTCCTAAGAGAAACACGGAGGCTAATGTGATTGACAACATTGCTTGAGACGTTTCTGATATCGACCTCTCAGCAGTGGTTTCTGAGGTCAACATGGTTGGATCAAATCCAAAGGAATGATGGATTGGCACTGGAGCTACTCGCCATGTGTGTTCTGACCGTGGGATATTCTCTACTTTGAAGCTATCGGGCATGGAGAGAAGCTCTTCATGGGGAACTCGGCCACCTCTGAGATCAAAGGCCAAGGAAAAGTGACGTTGAAGATGACTTCTAGGAAGGAATTGACTTTGAATAATGTATTGTATGTACCTGAAATATAGAAGAACCTTGTATATGGTTCACTACTGAATAACCATAAATTTCGTTTAGTATTTGAGTCAAACAAAATTGTTTTGTCTGAGAGTGAAATGTATATTAGTAAGGATTATATGAGTGATGGAATGTTCAAATTTATTGTAATAACTTTGGTCAAACCTAATATTAATAAAGCTAGTTCTTTTGCTTACTTGCTTGAGTCTTCTAATTTATGACATGGTAGACTAGGTCATGTTAATTATAATACTTTACGTAAATTAATTAACTTGGGTCATATATCAACATTTCACATTGATTCCAATCACAAGTGTGAAACTTGTGAAGAGGAAAATTAACGAGGTCATCATTTCAAAATATTGAAAGAAACATCAAACCACTTGATTTAATTCGCAATGATATATGTGATTTAAAATTTGTACAAAAAAGAAGTGGTAATAAGTATTTTATTGCTTTTTTTATGATAGCACAAAATACTATTATGTATATTTGCTAAAGAGCAATGATGAAACTATAGATACTTTATTTTTTATAAAAATGAAGTTGAGAATCAACTCAATAAGAAAATTAAGGTGTTAAGAAGTGATAGGAGTGGTGAGTATGAGTCGCCATTTGTTGAGATTTGTGTTCAACATGAGATTATACATGAAACCACAACACCTTATTCACTTCAATCTAATGGTGTTACTGAGCGTAAAAACCGCACACTGAAAGAAATGATGAATGCATTGTTGATCAGTTCTGGATTACCTTAGAACATGTGGGGGAAGCCGTTTTGATGGCTAACACTCTTTTAAATAAGATACGAGAAAGATGATAAGACCCCATATGAGTTATGGAATTGTAGAAAACCATTATCCAAATACTTATGAATATGGGATGTCTCGCTAAGGTGATGGTACCTACACCCAAAAAGGTGAAAATATGCCCAAAAATAGTTGATTACATTTTTATTAGTTATGCAAATAATAGTAGTGCGTATCGGTTCCTTGTGTACGAATCTAGCAATCTTGAGATTCACAAGAATATGATAATAGAGTCTAGGAATGTATCATTCTTTGATCATGTATTTTCTCACAAATCCAAGCAAGAGCCAAGCTTTTCAAAAGGACTTCTTGAGACTATTGATGAAAAAGATAGTCTAGGCCAAGATGAAGAAGTCGAGATAGAACCTAAAAGGAATAAAAGAGTTAGGACAAAAATATTTTGGTCCTGATTTTCTAACTTATATGATTGAAAATGAACAACGAATTTTTAATGAAACTGTGAACTCCAATGAATGTCCTTTTTTGAAAGACGACATTAAGAATGTAATTGATTTAATTTTATAAAATCAGACTTGGAAATTAGTGGATCTTCCACCTGGTTGTAAACCTTTGGGTTCCAAGTGGGTTTTCTAATGAAAAATGAAAGCCGATGGATCAATTGATAAATACGAGGCTAGGCTTGTAATTAAAAGCTACAGACAGAGGAATGTCTTGATTATTTTGATACATATTATCCATTGTCGAGAATAAACTCCATTAGGATGGTAATTGCAATCGTAGCTTTGCAAAATTTTGAAGTACATCAAATGGATATGAAAATAGTCTTTCTAAATGGAGATTTAG
The DNA here is from genome assembly GCA_003255025.1 of Datisca glomerata. Lineage (NCBI taxonomy): Eukaryota > Viridiplantae > Streptophyta > Magnoliopsida > Cucurbitales > Datiscaceae > Datisca > Datisca glomerata. The sequence goes on from QANY01003125.1 coordinate 622,112, forward strand.
AGGAAGAAATCTACATGGATTAATCAAAAGGGTTTTCTGCTCCTGGGTAAGGAAATAAAGTTTATAAATTTGTCAAAACATTATATGATTTGAAACAAGCACCAAAATAATGACATGATAAAATTTGACAGTCACATGATTTGGATTCAAAATCAATGAATGTGATAATGTATCTATGTTAAAGATACAGAGCATGGATATGTCATTGTGTGTTTGTATGTTGATGATATGCTTATCGTTGTGAGTAATGATATGATGATCAAATCTAGGAAAGATATATTAAAATCTAAATTTGATATGAAAGACATGGGACTTGCTGATGTTATATTAGGAATAAAAATCAAAAGAACATCAGATGGACTTATTTTAAGTTAGTCTCATTATGTAGATTCTATTCTTGAAAAATTTAGCAAAGATGACACTGGTGAATCAAAAACACCGATGGATACAAGTATATATTTGTCCAAGAATAAATGTGAGAGTATCTCTAAAGTAGAATACTCTAGATGATAGGTAGTCTAATGTACTTGATGAGTTGTACTAGACCTCATATAGCCTATATAATGAGTAAATTAAGTAGATTCACGAGTAATCTTGGAGCTGAATATTGGAAAGCCATTATGAGAGTACTGAGGTACTTGCAATGTACTCGGAGTTATGAACTACAATTCAAGATAGTTCTAGAAGGATATACTGATGCAAATTAGATATATGATAAAAAAGATACGAAGTCTACTAGTGAGTATATTTTCACACTACTAGGAGGAGTTGTCGTAGCATGGAAATCCTCAAAACGACAGTTATAGCTAGATCCACTATAGAATCTGAGCTTATAGCTTTAGATAAATGTGGGGAGGAGGCTGAGTGGCTACACCACTTCTTAGAAGATATTCCTAGATGGACAAAGCATGTGCCACCAATATGCATACATTGTTATAGTTAAAGTGCTATTGGAAGAGCACAAAGTAATATGTGTGATGATAAGTCTAGACACATTCATCATACTCTTCACAAAGGTGATCACTCTTGACTATGTGAAGTCAAAGGATAACATTGTGGATCCATTAACTAAAGGGTTAAATCGAGAGTTAGTTGAAAAGTCATTGATGAGAATAAGACTAAAGCTAATGTAAAAATAAGTTGATACAAAGGAAACCCAACCTAGTTGACCGGAGATCCCAAGATCTAGGTTCAAAAAGACAACCTAATTACATAAACTTAGTCGGATCACTGTGAGGACTTTCCTTTTTATTCCTATGACGAAAATAGTGATACCCGTTGGAGATCAGGTTAAGCTGAGCTTTCAATGATTCTTATGCATCTGAAACTGTCAGATCCGAGCGGAGTAATGTGGGTTTACTCTTAAATTAAGTGATCACATATGCAAGAGTGAAGTGATGCCGCTTCTATAGAAATTCTAAGGGAAAAGTTATTTAGAAACTCTTGCAAAGCTAGGAGGATGTTCATGGCCAAAACAAACATAATCATGATAACTGAATTGTGTCAGGGATGGCTTTTGTGTGTAGTATGTCATCGTTTATATAAAAGGTGAAACAATTCAAAAACATCGTGTCTACTGGTCAGTTAGTAAAGTAAACATACTTACACAAGGGAATGTTCAAAAGGTAAAATCTACCTATCCTACGCATGTTTCATAATGTATAATTCTATAACCATGTATGTCGTGTCGTTGTTCGTCAATTTTCATTCATGTGGAAAATTGTTGGAAAATTTTGGTATTTTATACACCATTTTCATAGACTAATTTTATCAAAAACAGCTTTTGGATGAGTGGTAAATTATCTCCCAAAGTGACCAAATAAGAATGAAAAAATAGGAGGGAATTGTAGAAGTCTCACATTGGGAATGGAAGAAATGTTAGAGTGGTATATATAGAGATGCTAGTATCAATGATGGTAACTTGATAAGGCTAGAGGCTCTCTCTATATGACCAACTCTAAATGAGCTAATGAGTTGTGTTTTGCTTCAGATTTATTTTTTTCCTCATAGGAAGCCTTTAAGTCATTGAATATTGAATATTTTTGTAAATTAAGGCCCAAAACGTTTTTTATTTTTGCAATTTAAATAAAAAACGTTTTGAACATAATTTTTTTACTAAATTGCATTTTAATGGGTTAAATACCATTTATTATACACCTTCCCCATGAGTAGTATAAAAAGATGCATTCATCTCCTCATTTTAAACACCCAAAAAGCTTTCAAGCTCTCTTTTACTCTCAATATTTGTTCTCCATGTTTTTACAAATTTTTCTTCAAGTTTTCTTGATTTGGTTTTTGGTTCGGTCCGGTTCGGTTTATTTTCAATTTCGTCGACGGTTCCATTTTCTGATTCAAGTCTTGGTTTTACGTCGTTATTCTAGTGGTAGAATTTCTGACAAGTCAGTTTGATCGAGGTGGTGAAGTTGAGTGCTTTTCAACTGTCTCAAACCGTTTTATCTTGAAAAACAGACACTGATATCAACCTTAATATCACAAGTGAGTAGGCGTAACTGTTTTAAGAAAATTGTGTAAACATGACTCGGTTTGATTTCTTATTATTTCGTTACTTTGTCCGTATTGTTTTAACATTAGTAAGTACTTTATTCACATTTTCTAATTATTGTGTTCACATTACTCTCCGTAATTATATTATTTACCTGCGGTAGTGATATATTTACAGAATTGTTGTATTATTATTATTATTATTATTGTTATTCTTTCTATTTAATCTTATAATGCAATACATTATTTCAACAAAAAGTTTACTTGAGATGGGATTCATGTTTAATTAATGAATATTATCATAGTTACCCACGTTTGAAAGAGTTACTATAGTTAAATTTGAAAAATAACTAAAAAATCTGAGTAGAAATGTGAGGCGAAGGGCATTATACACAAATCATAAAAATTTAAAATCAAATTAAATGAAAATAACCATTTGTCTACTACAATTTTTTAGGACAATTTATCATTTATAATTGTCTACTATAATTTTTTAAAATCACAATTCTTTAGAACGATCTTTACCATTTTCCATAACTTTAATTCATGCAAACAGGAGGGGAGACCATCTGAGTCCCTTTAGCTCTCTCTCGAGCTATGACAAGCCCAATTTTTTATTTAGTCCGTTGGCAAATTGCCCAAGGATCCAAATAAAATGCCCAATTTAGGAAATACGTCTTGAAAGCTTGCATTTACATTTAATTTATTTTTCTTGTTCTCTTTTTAACGTGACATGAAAACGAGTAGTCAATCAAATTAAGATCTTCTGGCACAAAAGACTTGTCTCTAAGAAAACGTAGCAATAAAATCACGTTTACTTACCAGATTCGACATCTAAATTTTAATTTAGGCGTTCAATTTAGTGTTACTTATATTTTTACTCGAATTTGAAGATGGGAGGCATCAGTTAAATTTATTTGAACCCCTTTGATTTTGGGATTCCGAATCCGAGTTGACAAGTTGGATTTCAAATCAGGGTTTAAGTTAAAAATCCAGATTTGAAATAGAAATACCAAAATCCCCCCTGATGAAATGTTTTACCAAAACATCTTCAAGCAAATTTTGCCACCAGTAGTACTATTTTTAACTTGTTATATTTTAACTATATTTATTTATAACAGGAAATAATTTTTATTGATATCATATCTAATAATTTTAATTTTATTCAAGATAAATAATTTTTTAGTTTTAAATTTTAAGTTATATTTATGTAATATTTAATTATATTTTTCTTATAAGAAAGTAGTTTACAATAATAACATGAACCAAAAAATATTACAATTTATAAATATTGTACAAACAATATCATTATTCATTGAAGGGTAATTTAGTAAAATCAACTATTTGAACTAGTCCAAATATTTAATTCATTCGCAAATAAACAAAAACATCTGAATCCAAATATTAAATTCTAACCATGAGTGAAAAAAAAATCAAATCCTAAATTCAAATACGTGAGTTTGAATTTGGTAAATGCCCTAATAAATGTCTTCGGAAAAGTCAGGAACATGGAGCAGGATAAAAATAATTAGTTGGAAGAAAAGAAATTACTTCTCGTAAATGTATAGTTAATTAGGGGATTCAATGATTTAAGCTCATAATTTTACGTGTGTGGACTTATCCACTATATCAACTATTTTTTTAGAACAAGACATCGTTGCATATGGAGATATATTCAAACTCAGGCTACTAGAAACCTCAAAAATCTCGTTTTTTTAGACTTAAAAAATACCCTGTTACTCTGAAAACTTGGATGAGGAACTGAGAAGGAGAGAAGAATATAAATGAAAAAGATGAGGAATAGAAACGAGAAAGAGAGAACACTAAGAAGAAAGATTTAGATATTATTTCAATCATTAACCAAACAAAAAGAGAAAATCAAGTTAATATACAACAAGGTTAGTAAGGAAAGGATAACAACTAACTAGCTAACCTAACCAAACTAAACCTAATATAATCAAACCGAAAGGAAAATATTAAATCAATATTTAACCTTTAACTGCCCCCTCAAACTGATGCTAAGTGATAGCTAAGCATCAATTTGCTCCGTAAAGAATTGAACAAAAAAGGTTAAAGCTTTGGTAAATATATCTGCTAATTGATCATTAGAGCAAACATAGCAAACTATCAGATTCTTCTTGACCACTTTTTCGTGAATAAAGTGGTAATCAATCTTTATGAGCTTTGTTCTACCATGAAACATTAGGTTGGAGGCCAAGGAGATAGCAGATATACAGTTACACCAAATCTGTGGGGGATGCTTCAAGGGAATGTTCAAATCTTTTAATAATTACCTTATCCATGAGAGTTTAGCAGCAATGGAGGCTAAGCTTTAATATTCTGCTTCAGTTGAGGATCTGAAAATAGTGGTTTGCTTCTTTGCAGATCAAGAAATATCGTTGTTTCAAAGAAAAATGATGAACCCTGACGTAGATCTACAATCCTGAGAGTCTCCTGCCCAATCTGCGTTGCTGAAAGTAGTGATTCTGAATTGCCCTTTTTCAAAATTGATGCCAAGATCTAAACTGCCTTTTAAATAGCATAGGATGCAGTTTACAACAACAAGATGGACAATAATGGACCTATGCATAAACTAACAGACTTTGTTAATAGCAAAGTTGATGTCTGGACGAGAGAATGTGAGATATTGAAGCCCTCCAACTAATGTTCTATAACGTGTAGGATCCGAGAGAGGAGCAACATTAGTGTCATACAAATTTGCTTTAATGGAGAGAGGAGTTTTGCATGGTTTAGCATTAGTTAGACCTGCTTTCAAGTCTAGAATATAATTTTGCTAAAAGACAAATATACCATTATGAGTAGGGGTGAAAAAATTGTTACCGAATCGACCGAACCAAACCGAACAAAAAATGGTCGGTCCGGTTGGTTATATAATGTATCTTGGTTCGGTTTTGTTCAGCAAAAATGATGAACCGTAGTTTCAGTTCAGTTTTGAAAAGTTATGTGTTTTCAAACCGAACCGAACTGAATATCCTATGAAAACCGACGTCACTTTATACCCTATCACAATTTCTCTAATATACTATTCAGTGCGACGTTGTTTTATGTCTATAACCCCATATATAAGCTGAAAATTTAGGGCTTAGGCATTTTCATTTCTTTGACAAAATTGTAGGCCACTCTCTCTCTATTCTCTCAACAAAATTGCAGCTCCTTCTTCACCAAAACACAAAATCGCAGCTCATTCTTGGACAAAATTGCATGTCCTTCTTCAACAAAACACAAAATTACAGCTCCTTCTTCAATAAAATTTGAGGCTACTCCAGTTTCCTTCTCTCAAAAAGACGAAGACGACAACCACTCTTACTCTGAGTTCTCACTATTCTGAGACAACTCTTCTCGACAAGATAAAGGCGACAACATTCCTCCCTCTTCTCCAAGTTTCTTCGCAAGTTCTTAGATTTGTTCAGTATTAAATCTTCTCTTAATTCTTAGATATGGAATCCTTTCTTAGATCTGAATCATCTCTAATGTTTATATCTGGAATCGTCTCTTAGTTCTTAGATCTGGAATCGTCTCTTATGTTTAGATCTAGAATCGTCTCTTAGTTCTTAGATCTGTTAGTATATTTTTTAGATCTGTTACTGCTCTTTGATTTTAGATATGTGGATTTTTTTTGGTGGTTTGAAATGATTTTGTCTCTTATATTTAGATCTGGAATCGTCTCTTAGTTCATAGATTTGTTAGTATGTTTTTTAGATCTGTTACCGCTCTTCGATTTTAGATTTATGGACTATTTTCTGGTGATTTGAAATGATTTATGCATGTGTTTCACGGTTTTAGATCTGTTTCTCTGTTATTGCTCTTCGTGAGTTCTCTTCATGTTCTTCACCATTGTTCTGAGTTTGATTCGTTATTGCTCTTCGCAGAACCGTAAGTCACGATTCGGTTCATAAATGAATTTTATGGTTAGGTTTGGTTCGACATGTGGCCGAATCGAAAGTTTTGGTTTGGTTCATTTTTTCCTTAAATAACCAATCGAACCGAATCGTGAACACCCCTAATTATGAGATTGATCTATTTGTAAGCCTAGAAAGAATTTGACTGATCTTAAGTCAGTCATATCAAATTCAGTGTTGAGTTTAGATATCAAGCTATCTATTAAACCAACACTAGGACCGGTAAGAACAATATCATCAACGTATATGAGTAAATAAATGATAGAAGAACAAAATTTATATATAAACAAAGAACTGTCACCAACAGAAGCTATGAAGCCAAGATTAAGCAAATATGAGGTAAACATCTCAAACCAAGCCCTTGGAGCTTGTTTGAGACCATATAAGGATTTTCACAACTTACAAACATAATTGGGATAATCAGGATCAACAAACTCTTGAGATTGACTCATATAAACTTCTTCTTAGAGATTACCATGAAGAAAAACATTATTAACATCTAATGATGTAATTTTCAATTATTTTGAGCAGCAAGAGAAAATATAACCCTAACAGTAGTGGTCTTGACAACAGGACTAAATGTTTTTGTATAATCTATTACAGGTTGCTGATGGAGACCCTTAGTAACTAATCTAGCCTTTTATCTACCTATACTCCCATCAGGATTATGTTTAAGCATATAAACCCACTTGTAACAAACTAAATTAGTGTTAGGAGGAAGAGGAGTTAATGTCCAGGTTCTTTGTCTTTGAAAATCATTGAAATCTTCAGCCATAACATTTCTTCAATGTATAATTTTACTAGTATCAGTATAAGAACTAGGCTCTGTATCTTAGCAAATAGGTTTAATAGGTTGAGAACTAGGCTCTGTATCTTAGCATATTGTGAACATTGCCAGAATTGGGAGCAACATGTTGAGAAACAGAAGACACAAGTATGGTAGTATGTAATTCAGAATCAGTATCATGTTCAACAGTAATCACAGTAGTAGAAATAGAGGAGATGAGAAGTAGAGAAGAAGTGTTATGATCTGAAAAATGCATGCTCAGTAAACTACCAAAGTTATGCAAAATAATATTATCAGTGGATGACAGATTATCACATTAACCAACAAGACCAGAAGAAGCAACACTATTAATAAAAGTACAAGGGTGTAGAATCCTCATTAACAATACTAGTTTCAGTTTGAGCATGGGGAGAGGGCTTTTATCCTTATTAGAAAGTAAGAAAGAGAGATAATCATTAGAAGTATGATGATTATTAGTAGCAGGCTTAGAAATAGTAGAGTTAGCAAAAGGAAAACATTTCTCATCAAATATGACATGTCTAGAAATATACATTTTGTTAGTTAAAGGATTATAACAAATGTATCCTTTTGAGTGAAGAGAATATCCTAAAAATATATGTTGTGAATACTTAGGTTGTAATTGTTGGGAGTTATGCCATTAAAACATGTGTATTGACATTTTGATTCAAAATTTAATGAGGATTACATTTTTCTTATAATCGTTATTTTAAATTATTGTTGAATAATTTATATAAATATCTGAAAATCCCATATTCATTAATGAGAGTATGACCTTATATTAGTACGAGAGAATTAAGATCATAGATAATGAATAAAATTATGAGCAACATACTAAAGTATGAAATTTTTAATGAATGGCTACTAGTACAGTTCACTAAGCATTATGGATGTGTGTGATCAAGATCTGGATCATTGATGTATATAGACATCTTACCAAATGTACTTTATATAATGAGATTATATATGGACCGATCTGAATTAATATATTTATCAACGTGCCGTTTATCATAAAGATTTAATAAACATCATTTCGATGATCATATGTAGATTAGTCTGAATCTTAATTAGTCATGAACACCTATACATGTCTATTGGATCTTTTGATTCAATCGTTAAAGTTTCTTGTAAAACATGCTAGTGACTTTATTTTGGAGATTCAGTGATGTGGATGGCTGTGAACATGATCATGCAAGATTTGAAATCCAAGCTTTCCTAACAGATCGTATATTGGTCCCCTTAAGTGTTAATTCTGAAACTGAATGGTTATTAGGCTAAAATTTATAATAAGATTATAAATTAGCCATTCATTAGTGGATTAATGGTACCCAAGGATCAATAGGTATTTAGAGGAGTAAAATGATAATTTTGATCAGCTCTAATTTACGAACAAATAATTAGAGGACAATACTATATGAAATGATTATATCAGCGGACTACATGAGAATATTCTGTATATACATTCTATACTCACTAAGAGTTCAATTCCATATTTATAGTGGAATAATAATGGAATTAATAAATAAGATTATATAATTAAAGAGTTTAATTCATAGTCTGGTTTATCAGAGCTTAGAATTATAGATCAATGGTCCACAAGTCACCTCTATGCTACGTAGTCTAGGGTGTGAATATTTCAGGACATGAGAAAAAAATTGACTTGTAAATGAATTTTTATTCTAGGGCAAGTACATAATTATGAGACAATTATGTGTGATTAATTAATTAAGAATTAATTCATTGAATTATTTATATAATATAAATATAATTTTTGGAAATTATATATATAAATAATTATCGATTACTTTTTTAATTATCGATAAGTGTGACAAAATATCTAATTTATCAAATTAGATAATTAAATTATTATTAGATAATAATTTGAATAAACTAAATCTGTTATTTGAGAAATAATAGATAACTTAGTTGATAGGGATAATGAGATATGTTAATTTTGAATTAATTGATATCTAGATATTTATCTGATTAAAATATTTAATTTATAGTAATTGCCACGTGTCGATCAATAATTACGAATCATAGATCACCATGAACTGCTATAGTGCCACGTGACACTACAACAGTAGACATGAAACACTGTAGTGTCACACGACACTGCAGTGTAGCGTAACGTAGTGCCACGAGGAACTGTGATGGTTTATGCCAACTGTAATGCGGTATGACACTGCAGTTATGCACCATTATACACTGGGTCCCATTGTATGGGATAATTTTAAATTAAATATTAATTTTTAATTATCCCTAATTATATGATACGCCATTATCTAGAAAAGATACATATATTATTCTAATGGCCTTAGTTGATGAATAAGTTCATCAGTTTATCAACCAAGAACGGAAAGGAGAACACAGTCAGTGTCAGAGTATTTTTCTTTGCGATTAAAAGTTAATCAAATCTCTAAAAGAATTATCATCACGTTCTTTTAGAGAATCGTCTCACTAAAGTCATTCTCAGTAAATCTCTAGGTCTTATGTGTGGAGTATATCTAGAGATAGAAAAAGTGTCTTGTAATATTCTACATACTCACACAAGTCCTAGTGCATTAAGGATTGACTTGGAAGATCTTGGTGTGTATCTCAGAGTCTACTGATCGTTAGAACGGTTTCGTGGGACGGAGGATCAATCGGTTTTGCAAGGACGCTTGATATAGATTACAAGACATATATGATTCCTAACCTTGTATGTTGTAGATTTAATGTATAAATATAGAATGAATCCTGACTAATTAAAAAGAGTTTTCAATAAAAAAAATTTATTTGGTTATCATGACATTACACAAGTTTTGTTTTATTAAAAGACTTGATCTTTATTAAAATTTTAATTTTTTAAATGGCCACGCGCCACACGCTTCCGCCGTGCAAGCGCCACGAGGACCAACAGTCGGTATCAAAGCCGTCTTTATAAATTAATATGTTAAATGTTGTGTTGGTTTTCTTACATTATTCATATAATATGAGATATGTATTAATGAATAGATGGTTGTGTTTTTTGAATGTATGAAAAATAATGGATCATTAATTATATGGTGATTATTGGGTTATGTTTTGTTCTTTTAATTTTTCCTTAAATCTTGTGTAAGCCATTTTGGGGCGTAGGAATTTTTGTAATTTTATTTTTAATATTTGTTGTAATTATTTCGATCGTGAGAAGATGAAAAACGCACGAGACGAATGACGGAGGAAAAAGAAAAGAAATAGAAATTCTTTTAGAGTTTCAGCGCCGACACTGAAAATTAGATTTCTGGCGCTAGCGCCGCCGATTAATGATTACTAGCAATGTCGCCAGAATTTATCAGTGTTAGATTTCTTAAGAAGATAGGAGAAAGTGATGTAGTTTAGTTTTGACCGACCTTAAAGCGGCATATTCTAAATAAAGTCATGAAATCTGAAATGATAGGTTATACTAACAAAGTCACAATTAAACTTTCATGTGAATAGTTGTGACTTGACGGAACAAATGATACCTTATTGTTAAAAGAAAAAAATATGAGATATTTTAAGTTTTAATTAAGGGAAAATTACACTTTTACACCTCAAACTATCTCCATCAAACACTTTAAACTCCAAACTATAAAACATAACATTTTAAACCCTCAACTATCTAAAACTAATAAAAAATCCTAATCCTAACTCTGTTAACTTACTGTTTCAATTAATCAAAAAGACGTCATTTCGGACTATATGAAACGATGTCGTTTTATGTATGTGAAAAGAAATACATAAACTGCCCCTAAACATAAACAAAACCCATTCCCTTATTCGTTCTTCCTTGATTAATTCCTCAAACCCCTTCTTTCAAAGCCCTAAACCAGCACACCTTATCCTTTCCTTCCCTACTTGATTCACTGAGAAGAGGAGGGTTTCGTTCACAATCAACAAATCCGGGATTGAGGTAGCTTCTCCCCCATTTCTTCTTTTCCCCTACCCCTATTTCTTTTGTGCATTTTTGAAGTTCTCTGCGTGTGACCAAATTTCTGATATGAAATTTCTTATTTTCTACAATTTGAAGAAGTTTCGAAGAAGATTTTTTACTGCTTTTCCCCTACTGCTCTATGATATTTCATCACCATTAAGGGTTTGAGGAATTAATTTTCCTAGTACGGACCTAGAAATTCATCATACTTTCAGAAGTCCTAGTCTGGACCTCAAAATTCATCAGCCTCAACACCCTCATTTTAGCAGGCAGTATAATGTTGTGGAAAATTATTTGCGTGATGATCTCAAGAAATTTCCGAGGGAGTCTCCACAAGGTAGGGACAACATAGGATATGTTTATGGGGTCCATAGAAATCTGGTAATTCTATGTTGTAGTTTGTAGCTTTTATAGATTTCTGTAAACCCATCTTAATATTTTTCTCCTCTGTATTGATATTGATGTTACTTGTTGACTTATATTGGTTTGCAGCAAGAGGTAAGCTTTGTTGAAGCCTATATGGTTGTGAAGTAACTTTAATGCATGGAAATTAATTGATCGGATGGTCTCTAAAACAAAATAATTTTCGAAGAAGGGGGTTGAGGTATTAATCGAGGAAGAACGACGAAGGGAATTGAGTTTTATTTTTGTTTAGGGGCATTTCTTTTCACATACATAAAATGATGTCCTTTTATATGGTTCGAAACAACGTCATTTTGATTAATTGAAACAGTAAGTTAACAAAGTTAAGGCTAAGGTTTTTTTTGTTAGTTTAGATAGTTGAGGGTTTAAAGTGTTATATTTTACAGTTAATGCTTTAAAGTGTTTAATGAAGATAGTTTGAGGAGTAAGAGTGTAATTTTCCCTTTAATTAGTAAGGATGAGAATGTCTCATAGACAGTATAAGGTTAATTTGACTAACCCTAAGGCAATACATTAATTGTTGGGTTGTTCTATCGTGATTAGTAATTGTTAAATTTATGTGTTTATTATGTTGCATACATGCATCATGTTTAGTTTTCAAATTCTAGATATTTATCAATTATATTGATCTTTTATGTTTTAAATTTTAGTTCTCATTATTATGTCTACTATGGAAAATCTTGTTACTTCTTTACTCGCTCTTGAAAAATTGGAAATCAAATATGAACTGAATGTGAGAACCATAAGTTCGTTCTTATTGAGGAATGTCCTGAGGAGCCCGCTGCTAATGCCCCTAAGAATGTTAGGGACATAATTGATGCTTGGATAACATCAAACAACCAGGCGAATTGCTACATGCTTGTGAGCATGAATGATGTTTTGAGCACCAAGCATGAAAGCACGGAGACTGCCTATGAGATTATGGAAACTCCATAGGTGATATTTGGGCAACAATCTGATTAAAGTCATCATGAGGCTACTAGAAGCTATATGACGACTAAGATGAGAAATGGTACTTCTGTGTGAGAACATATTTTGAACATGATCAACATAATGCACAAGGCAAAAGCACATGGGCCGACCATTGATGAACGGATTCAAGGTAGCATTATACTTTAGTCACCTACACCAATTTTTTCTGCATTCACGGCCAACTATGCTATGAACAAGTTGTATTTCAACACGACCCAATTGTTGAATGAAATGTCAACTTTTGAGTCACTCAACCTTAGAATGACCAAAGAGCGCGAGGCAAATATTGTTGAGCAAAAGTATTCTTCCAATATTGTTAAGAATAAGAAGGAAGAAGAAAAATGGTAAGGACAAAGGTAAGAACAAGAAAGAGAAGAAAGTCAAGACATCACCAAAAGCCAAGAAGAATAAGAAAGATAGAAATCCCAAGGGAAAATATTTCCATTGTGTGGTGAAGGTCATTGGAAGAGAAACTGTAACAAGTATCTCTCCGAGCTAAAAAAGAAAGGTCAAATGATTTACTTGTACTTGAAGCTTGCTTAGTGAAATATGATTTCTCATTCTGGACACATGATTCAGGAGCCACTAACCATGTACGTTCTTCTTTGTAGATGTTTGATTCGTTAAGGGAGCTGGATGAAGATGAGGTCGTTTTGAGAGTTGGCTGTGGCACGCTCGTGTCAACTAAAGTATTAGGGGCAGTCCGTTTACTTTTTGGATATAATTATTTAGTTTTGAACAATGTTTATTATATTCCTAGCTTTTTGAGAAATTTGATTTCTCTTTCTCTTTTGCATGAACAATTATTTGAAGTTTTTTTTTATTAATAAAGAGTTTATTATTTTTAAGAATGGATTCGATATTTGTCATGCTAAAGTAATAAACGGACTGTATATGTTTAAACTGACTGAACGCGCATTAAATAATTCTGAATTATTTAAGGTAGCAAAACCTAAAAGTAACAAACGAAAAATAGTTTCTCATGATGATGATAACACATATATTTGACATCTTAGGTTGGGACATAGTAATTTAGATAGGTTAAATAGGTTAATAAAATATGGTGCTTTGAGAGAACTAAAAGTTGAAATTCTTCATGTTTATGAATCCTATCTAAAGTATAAAATGACCAAGAGACCTTTCATAAGAAAGGGCCAAAGAACCAAGGAACCACTTGAAGTAGTACATAGTGATGTCAGTGGACCAATAAATGTACAAGTCAGAGGTGGGTATGAGTATTTTGTCACTTTCATTGACGAGTACTCAAGATATAGTTATAGTTATCGAATGCATAGAAAGTCTGAAACTTTTGAAAAGTTTAAAGACTTCAAGGCTGATGCTAAAAAGAAATTAGGTAAATCATAGAAAATTCTTCGATCCGATCGAGATGATGAATACTTGGATTTAGAATTCATGGATTCTTTCCTGGAGTGTGGAATCCTATCCCAACTCACAGCGCCTGGAACACCACAATAAAATGATGTTGCAAATAGGAGAAATCAAACTTTATTGGATATGGTTAGGTCGATGTTAAGCTACTCATCACTACCACTTACATTTTGGGGATATGCATTACACATGGCTACATACATTTTGAATGTAGTGCATTCTAAGTCTGTAAGCAAAACACCTTTAGAGTTATGAAATGGCTTCAAACCCAGTTTGTGTCCTTTCCATATGTGAGGGTGTCCAACTCACGTTCTTAGATACAAGACCAGAAACTTAGACCCAATGTCTGAAGTATGCATATTCGTAGCCTATGATCCCGGGACTAGAGGTGAGTACTTTTATAGTCATAACGATCAAAAGGTGTTTGTGTCGATAAATGAAACCTTCCTTGAGCATGACTATATGTAAAACTACAAACCTCGTAGCAAAGTAGTTCTTGATAAATTAGAAATTGATGAGATCAAACCACCTTCAATTTCTTCTGATAAACGACAAAACAGAGAAATCACAGTTCCTATAAAGAAAACCCTGGTACAACGTCGTAGTGGGAGGGTTGTGAGATAATAAGTTTGCTATGAACTAGAAGCACATATCCTAGTGTCATACATTAATAAGGACAATCCATTATCTAATGAAGAAGTAATGAATGATCCTGGAAATGAGAAATGGCAAGATGCCATGAATCAAGAAATGGAATCTATGTATTCCAATTATGTCTGGGAATTTATAGATCCATCTGAAGATGTCAGGCCCATTGGATGTAAATGAATCTTCAAGAAGAAAAGAGGTGAAATATGGGAAAGTAAAGACTTTCAAGGCAGGCTTAGTAGATTATGAAGAGACATTCCCCTTTATATACAAAGGGAGAGAGTCGATTATGAAGAGACATTCCCCTATATTCATGCTCAAATCCATTCGCATCCTTTTGTCCATAACCGCTAGTTTTGACTATGAAATATGATAAATGATGCAACCAGAATGGTTCATACAAAAGAGACAATACCAAAAAGTATGCATGGTGCTTAAATCCATTTATAGATTAAAGAAGGCATCTAGATCTTAGAATCTTACATTTGATGAGTTTATAAAGTCTTATGGCTTTGAGCAAAATGTTGACGAAACATGTGTTTATAAATACATCAAATATAAGATAGTGATTTTCTTAGTTCTTTATGTTGACGATATTATACTCATTGAGAATGATGTAGAAACTTTGTCAAATGTAAAGAAGTGATTAGCTGAAAAGTTCTACATGAAAGTTTTGGGAGAGGCAAACTATGTTCTAGGCATCTAAATCCTAAAGGATAGAAAGACAAGCTCTTGGCACTTTCTTAGGCATCTTATATTGATAAGATGCTGGATAGATTCTCTATGATGAATTCTAAGAAAGGTCAACTACCGACCATGCATGGAATTGTCCTCTCCAAGGAACAATGTCCTAAGACACCTCAAGAGGAAGATGATATGAGAAAGGTTTGCTATACTTCAGCAGTTGGAAGTCTCATGTATGCCATGTTGTGTACATGACTGGACATCTACTATGCAGTGGGAATTGCCAGTCGTTATTAATCGAATCCAGGTTTGAAACACTAGATTCCAATAAAGCACATTCTCAAGTATCTAAGGAGAACGAGAAACTATATGATTGTTTATTCAGGTGGAGACCTGAAACCCACTAAATATATTGATTCTGATTTTTAATCAGACAAAGATAGTCAAAAGTCAACGTCTGGATCAGTATTCACCCTAGGTGGAGGAGCTGTAGTCTGGAGTAATATTAGACAATTCAGCATTGCAGATTCTACTTTGAAAGCTGAATATATAGAGGCTTATGAAGCTGTGAAAGAAGTGGTATGACTTAGAAAGTTCTATATTGATCTAGAAGTCGTTCCAGATATGCGACTGTTATGATGATAGCGTTAGAACAGAACCTGGCTAATTGTTTTACAAATACACTTCCTACCAAGTCATTTGAGAGTCACGTGCGCAACATGAAAGTAAGAGAAATGCCACATTTGCTTTAGGGTAAGTGGGAGATTTTGGCGGTTATGACCTCAAAGTATGTGTATTGACATTTTGATATGAAATTTAATGAGGATTACATTTTCTTATAATTGTTCTTTTAAATTATTATTGAATAATTTATATAAATATCTGAAAATTTCATATTCATTAATGAGACTATGACCTTGTATTAGTACGAGAGGATTAATATTATAGATAATGAATAAAATTGTCAGCAGCATATTAAAGTATGAAATCTTTAATGAATGGTTGCTAGTACGGTTCACTAAGCATTATGAATGCGTGTGATCTAGATCCAGATCATTGATGTATATAGATATCTTAGTAAATATACTTTATATAATGAGATTATATATGACTGGACCGTTGTGAATTAATATCTTTATCAACGTGTTGTTATCATAAAGATTTAATACACAGTAATTCGATGATCATATATTGATCACTCTGGAGATTCAGTGAAGTGGATGGCTGGAAACATGATCATGCAAGATTTAGAATCTAAGCTTTCCTAACGAATCGTATATTAGTTTCCTTAAGTATTAATTCTAGAACTGAATGGTTATTGAGCTCAAATTTATAATATGATTATAAATTAGTCAGTCCCTCGTGGATTAATGGTACATAAGGATCAATAGGTATCTAGAGGGGTAAAATTTTTTGTCTAGCTCTAATTTACAAACCAATAATAAGAGGATAAATTTACATGAAATGATTATATCAGTAGACTACATGAGAATACTCTGTAAATACATTCTATAATCACTAAGAGTTCAATTTCATATTTATAGTAGAGTAATAATAGAATTAATAAATAAGATTATTTAATTAATAATCTGATTTATTGGAGCTTAGGATTATAGGTACACGATCTCCAAGTCACCTCTATACTATGCAGTCTAGAGTGTGAATGTTTCAGGACATGAGAAAATGATTGACTAATTATGAGATAATTATGTGTGATTAATTAATTAAGAATCAATTAATTGAATTATATATATATATATAATTTTCAAAAATTATATACAAAATTATTATCGATTATTTTTTCAATTATCGATAAGTAAGAAAAAATATCTAATTTATGAAAATAGATAATTAAATTATAATTAGATAATCAACTAAATCTATTATTTATGAAATAACAGATAATTTAGTTGATAGAGATAATCGTATATGTTAATTTTGAATTAACTGACGTTTAGATATTTATTTGATTAAAATAAATATTTAATTTGTAATAATTGTCACGCGTCGATCAACAATTGAGAATCATAGATCATCATGGACTGATATAGTGCCACGTGGCACTACAGACACTGCAGTGCCACACGACACTGCAGTGTGATGTAACACGTACTGCCATGAGGCACTGTATGATTTATGCCAACTCCAGTGCCGTGTGGCATTGTAGTTGTGTAGTATTATACAATGGTTCCTACTCTCTTTGGCAATTTGAAATTAAATAATAATTTTTAATTATTCCTAAATATTTGATACGTCATTATCTAGAAAAGATACATATATTATTCTAATGGTCTTAGTTAATGAATCAATTCGTCATTCAAGAATGAAATGGGGAACACATTCAGTGTCAAAGTATTTTTCTCGTCTCACTAAAGTCATTCTCACTAAATCTGTTGATACGAAAAACAGAAGTAGAAAAGGCTAGATACCAAAAATAGAGAAGAATAGAAGCATTAATCATCATACTAAAGGCAATCTCAACTATATGTCTATGTTTACGTTCATCCACCCTATTTTGTTCTAGGGTGTAAGGATAAGTTAAATGATGTTAGATTCCTTTAGATACAAGAAAATTATACAAAATATTATTATTGAATTCACCTCCCCAATCAGTATGCAGGGTTTTAAGTTTGGAAGACAATAAATTTTCTACAAAGAAATAAATCCAAGTGTACTTGCTTGTATTATCAAAAAAAGAAACATAGTACTTATAACCTTCAATTGATAGAATATGAGTAGGGCCCAAGCATCACTATGCAACACGTCAAGAGGTTGATGAGTCACAGTATGAGATAAAGAAGATGGAAGTTTAGTCATCTTATCATTTACACAACTTGTACACATGCAAGATTTAGAAGTAAGAAAATGAATATTAGCCCTATGAAGTGCTTTTAAAAGAATAGAGTCAGAGGGTTGGCCAAGCCTATTGTGCCAGTTTAGTCATCTTATCCTTTACACAACTTGTACACATGTAAGATTTAGAAGTAAGAAAAAGAATATTAGCCATATGAAGTGCTTTTAAAAGAACAGAGTCAGAGGGGTGGCCAAGCCTATTGTGCTAAAGAAAACTTTTGACTTTGGTGCCAAGTAAAACAATATTTTTTGTTGATGTATTAGATATGTTGTCTTTGATAGTGTTAGAAAGAGGATATAGGCCATCTTTACTCAGTCATATGTAGAGAATTTTCCCTGAAACTTTATCCTGAATAAAGAACATATCAACATCAAATGTAAAGGAACAATTGTTATCTTTACAAAATTGATAAACACTAAGTAAGTTGGTAGTTAACTGAGGCACACAAAGAATGTTTTCAAGATCAAAGATTGTGGAATCAATGAATAAATAACCTTAACCCAAGTGAGTGATGTCTAGAGGCTGGCCATTTCCCATAGTGACAGAATCCTCACCATTGAATTTTTGAGAAGTGGTCATGTTCGAAAGCTTATTAGTCAGGTGAACATTGCATCCAGTGTCAGTTATCCAAGAGTTTGTTTTGTTGGTTTTGATTGGTTTCTAGAATATGAGGCCGCCATGGCTGCAAGCTTGGGAAGAGGATTCCTACCTTGGTAAGCATAGTTCATACGGTGGAACACTACTACAAAATAGGATTTAGTTGACTGGTAAAAACTATCATTATAATCATATATTGATGATTGATCGACTGTCATCTACCGGGCTGTAATCTTTAGTCATTTTAAACAAAAATGATCAACACAGGATACCGTAAAAAGCAGTTAGATGACGGGGATTACCCATCGTCATAGGTGCCAGAAAAAGTAAATAGAAGACGAGGATTCCCCATCATTAAAGGTACCCTAACTTTTTTAAAAACTGTCATGGAAAGGCATTGCCTTCCCATGACAGTCCTTCAACAGTTTCTTCTTCTTCTTTTTGTGCCAAAGATTAGTAACCAATATAATGATTTTGTTTGTGTCCTAGTTCAACATGAAATCCCAAAAAAAGACATGTATTTCCTAATTTTCTTCTCTATTACTTTTCTAGAGCAAAAATGTAGATTTTGAACCAGGATTTAAAGATTACCTTGTTAGAAGGATACGACAGTGCTTTTAGAAGGGTATCAAAAATGTCGTTCAATAAAGTTAAGACCTGCTAATAGGTAAGATTAGAATTATATGATGAATTAATCTGACAAAAAAAGAGAGAGATTTTCAGAAGTTTAGACAAAATACATTAGACAAATGTAAAAATAATCAATCCAAGAGACCAAGCAAACTCCCTAATCTCCCCAGTAATACCTAAGCTGGTTTTCTTCTCTAGTCTTTCATACTAATAGGAGATCACAGATGCGTTCACATACAAAATGTCCTAGCATTTTATTTCCTCAATGGGAACAAACACCTTATACATAGTGGCCACAACATGGACAACTTTTATTGTTATCCATGAGAACTCCTATGAACCAGGAGACTCCCTAAATATCTGCAATAGATACATCCATGCATATATGCTTGGGTAACTATCAAATTAAGCAGGCTCGTTGTAACTCTATTATTTGGATATTAGGATTCAAGAGATGGCCGAGTTGTTGTACATAAATGGATTATCATACATACTTATGCACAAGTAAAAAAATGTCTTTCTATGTATCAAATTTGAAATTATATTTGCAAAGACCAATGCAGTTTATATTTAAATATTGATCGTATATCTTTTTATATAGGTAACTGAAACTTCATAAACTTTTTGTTTATCAAAATTAAAATTATTAATCACAAAGGAGTTCTTTTGTTTCTAAACAATTACTTTTACCGATAAAAAAGATATTAACCACAAAGACCAATGCAGTTTATATTGAAGTATTGCTTATCTATCTTTTTATCTTATAGGAAAGTGAAACTTCCTCACGTATTGCTTATCTATCTTAATCTTGCATTCAATCATCACTGGCATGCATCCAATTTGACACTAAGAAACAATATATAGAAAAAGAATAGACCTGAAATCTTGGTTCAAAATGCATATAAGATCCTTTATTTTGGTTTGGTACATAAGATCCTCTATTTTGGTTTGGTACATAAGATCCTCTATTTTGGTTTGGTACATAAGACATCATAGGGCAGATAGACATAGAAAAGGAATACAAAATAATAAAGCAATATGCTTTTGTTAGCGGTAACTGAAAGTAGAACCCCATCTTAAAAACCTTAAGTGGGCTCCCATAAATAGAAATAATAATAGATTTCTAGAAAAATATAAGAAAACTATAATATGCAAGTTAAAAATGAAAATATGATTGTTCTTATCAATGAAATAATAAATATAAGTACTTGTACTTCTTGACTTGAGCATAATTACCTCAGCACGATGTTTGTTTAATACTATTGAAATCCAGTGCAATGCTTCAATGCGAGTGGCCACATATTCACTAGATAGTTGCCTGATCAATGAAAATAGCTAGTATCACCATAATATGTTTAAAAGGGAAATACCATAACTAACTTGTAGGTAGAGACCAGTCAAATATTTAGTAAAATTGCTGAAGTATCATATATCTTTATTATATCATTTGAAAGCTTAAAACCTAGAAAGACTTTACAAAGATGAAAAATACACCTCCTCACAATAGAGAGTATTGCTCCAACATCAAAATCAACATTTTTCTTTTAGATCATTTCCAGAAGAAAAATCTAAACCACTTTCACTTTTTTCTTTTAGGGAAGCACAACATATTAGAAATTCACCCCACAAGGGAATAAGAGGAAGATAAAGAATGAAAATACACTTCTTTGTTAATGGGAGATATCAAGTATAAGAAATCCAATTTCTTTTCTTTTTTGTTCTTTTTATTAGTTTAACAGAAGAAAATAAATATTACCACAAGACTATAATGGGATAGAGGGGAAGAAACAACCAACCACTCTAATCTTCTTTTCTTTATTTGATATGCAGGGCAAAATTGATCTAAGTAGGACAGGATCCGAAGCTGAATGATGGGGAGCTAGAAGCTATGAAAGGACTTCTCAAACCTCCAAAGGCAGGACTACTTGAAGCCCCAAGGGTTTCCCTCTAATGCGGCACTATGCACTAATTTCTTTAACCAACAAAAGATCATGAACTTTTCTGCATCTCCCTAATGAAATATGTTAAAAAAATGTTAATAGAAAACATCTAGAGAGAAGCTACTATAGCATTATTAAAAGCTACAATAAATGACACGCAACATCAAGGGTAAAATGAATATACCTTATATAAAAAAGTAAGAGATCATTATTTCGGTGATCAAACTCTCATCATTAAATATGTAGAAAGAAGATCTAAAGAGGCCAATTTGACCAAGTAATATTGTAGGACACACCTCATTCTTTCTGCATATCTAATATTTCAAACTAAAACCGTATAAATTACAAAAATAATAACACAAAACTCACGAGGAGAGAACACG
Source organism: Datisca glomerata (assembly GCA_003255025.1). Taxonomy (NCBI): domain Eukaryota; kingdom Viridiplantae; phylum Streptophyta; class Magnoliopsida; order Cucurbitales; family Datiscaceae; genus Datisca; species Datisca glomerata. The sequence goes on from QANY01003125.1 coordinate 643,793, forward strand.
GAAACTCACCAACTTTAGAACAAAAAATGCACAGAGAGGAAAATGATTTACATTCTTAATTAATGAATCATCAACAATTAGGCATCAGGAAGCCTACAACTGCATTAATATAGGATGCTAACCAAGTCAAGTATCTGCAGCAGAATCAGAAGACCTCCACTTTTTGTAACACATAAACAATTATGTACTTAAACTATAACTCAGAACAAGAAGTATTACCATCATAAATAGCACAAGCATATCAATGTAATGTTTTTCCCCATTAATGATATGATCTATGAAATACAATCACTTGTAGTGGCGATATGTAACTCTATCAATTAAATTAAGTCAGTTAAAAAAATGCATCTAATAGATTCTTAAACCCAGAGGTTGCACAATGCTAGGGTTACGGTACCAGAAGCACATTAGACAAATTTAAGAAGATAAAATGCCTAAAAATTAACGTACCATGATAGATCTCTCCCAACAATTCACGCTAGGTTACAATACAAGAACTCACGCTCGTCGTTAGTGCGTAAAGTGATGAAAGCTAAGGCATAACACCTTGGTTGAAGCTCATCCCATCACCAAAGACACCATTTTCCTTCAAGATCCCAGCGAGTTTGCCCTCTCTTGCTACTGTTCGAGAGAGATCAATAGTGAGAGAGATCGAGAGCGAGAGCGAAAGAGAAAGAGAGAGAGAGGGAGAGAGAGAGATTAAGAGAGAGAGAGATTAAGAGAGAGAGAGATTAAGAGAGAGAGAGAGAGAGAGAGAGAGAGAGAGAGAAAGAAGTGTAAAAGGGAAAAAAGAAGTGTAAAAGATGAAATTATGATGGCTCAATTAAGATGGTTAATAAGCGAGTTTTTATACTATAATAAAATGACAGTTTATTTTCACACTATCATCGTAGGTAAGACATTTATGACAGTTAATAAAAAAACTGTCATATTTTCAAAATTACCTCACCCAACACCTTCTTCCTTTGACAAGTTTTACAAAACTGTCATTATAATAAATATGTGGTTGTCATTATATCCCATTTTTGTAGTAGTGGAAGCAATCTATTATTGTGTGACCTTGCTTAGAATAGATTTGGCACTGAGGCATTTGATCATTTTGAAAGGCATAAGTATTATTAGGAGAAATTTGACTAGAAGAGAAGTTTGGAAAAGGAAGAAAATCAAAACTGGGGCTGGATTTTCCTTGGTTGTTTCCTTGATTGTTGAAAGACCTCCCAGAGCCAAAGTTGCTACCATGACCTCCACGGTTGGATTAAAATCGACCAAGACCCCTTTGATTATTTCCTCCTCGAGAAACATTAGCCATTAGAGCAGTTATTTGCATCTGAGTCTCACGCTTCTTGGTTTGATCAGATAAAGATTGTTCTTCAACCTTTAGAAGAACATGTAATTCTTTAAGATGAAGAAGTTCAGATCTGGTGTGAATTGAGGTTTTGAAAGCCCCATACTCAGGTGAGAGACCATTCAAAGTGTAGAAGAGAATGTCTTCATCATCAATTGAAATAGAGATTGTCACAAGTTTGTCACGGGCAATTTTGATTCTTTGCACATAATATGTTTGAGCGAGTGAGAGAGGAAAACCTTCTTTCGAGATATACTTGATTACATCGCGTTCACTTTGAGCTGGGCGATGAAAAATTTGATAAACAATAGCACGAACTCTCATTCGTTGTACCTTCTTTTATACAAAAGTTGACTAACTTTTTGATCAATTATTTTTGCTCACCATCCAAGCCCCCATATAGCTTAGAATTTCTGAGCAATTAGAAGCCGCTTTCGATGACGAGGCCGATAAATTTATATTAGGCAATCGTTACTGTCCATATTTATCAACCAACTCCCCTATTTCCATATTTCCTTTCAGAGTTTACCACTCTTCATAGCTTCTTGAACTTTTTTAGGGTCTCGCTCCCTGAGTTCAAGAGTATACACTCTCGTGTCATACAGCTCCATCCCAGCATCAGGACCTCCCCTTTCCTTTGACCAACGAGTCCTTGAACCAAGCGGTCTGGCTAATTTTACTTCCCCACCTAGCTACTCTAGGTTGGGGGTAGGTCCTGGCGGGGAACTTATAGACACATTTCCATACTTTATGTCTGGAGTACTTCACTTACTTTCCTGTGCAATATGGGTTTTGGTGATATTTATCATGCACTTCTGAGACCCGTAGCTTGATTTGCAGTCGACTTCACAAGAAAGGGTAGATTGCAAAAGTCTAGCGTTGATGAGCGTCATCAAGGCCTGGTCTTGTGCGATCCATGCAGTGTACTTTAGGCCGATTTTGGTTGTAGGTTCGCCTTTCTCGTCTTCAAGAAACTGCAATGGCCAAGGGTGAGTTCCAACGACCAATTTGAACAGATCGTGTGCTTTGAGAATCATAGAGATTTGAAATTTCCATAGGATGAGGTTTGAAGGGTCTAATCTGATAGAGATCAAATTACAGATGTTAGAAAGTAAAAAGATTGAAGAGGGAGGATTTGCCATTAATGGACGTATGTCCTTAAGGGCTCTGATACCATAAAAACCTGGATGAAGAAGTGAGAAGGAGAGGAGAATAGAAATGAGAAAGATGAGGAATAGAAATTAGAAAGAGAGAGCACCAAGAAGAAGTACTTAGATATTATTTCAATCATTAACCAAATAAAAACAGAAAACCAAGTTAATATACAACAAGGTTAGTAAGGAAAGGATAACAACTAACTAGCTAACCTAACCGAACTAAACCTAATTATTCAAAATCGAAAGGAAAAAATTAAACCAATATTTAACCCTTAACATGCTGGACCTAAACTAGGAACACATGTTATATGTGAGGCTTTCCGTACGTAGTTATGTAATGTTACAAGGACAAGGTACAAGGAGATAAATTTGGTGCTGCCGCTTTTGTCATGGAACAGTAGCCATTTTATGGAAGAAAATGAATCTATTCAAGATATATGACAGTAAATATTTTAAGCACCTTAGTTTTGAGTGCTGAATCTTTATAACATGTGAACTAAGATCAAATTTCATTCGCGGGAGTTTTTTAATGTGAATATGAAGATGATAAATGTTTGGGTGAACGAGTTGAGCTGTAAAAAAATTTCTCCTAAAAATTTATATTTTTGTTCAATTGATAGAAGTTCAAAAGTGAATGTATATAATTCGATTCACTAAACACGCGTGACAACAATTGAGTGTAGATTTATTGTGTGTAAGACATGTATTGCCCACAACTGAGGGGAAAGTATTTTTCTAGATGCAATTTAATTTTTTATAAGCTGGATGCACAAGTAGTTTTATTAAGATAATTAAAGTAACCTTTTTAATTTTTTTCTAAAGTAATGACAAGTTAAATATCGAAAGGGAATAAAAAATACCAAAAGACCTTGCATAATTTTCACAAAACTTAAGGCAGTTTGGAGAAAAACACCTTCGTGCGTGTTACATCATTATGATTGTTGAGATATAAAGATATATTTTTAATCCTTTAACTCTATTTTAATCAATATAATCTTTAAAGTTGAACTTATTTTCAATTTGATCTATATAATCAGATATGAGTGAAACCTGACTGTAATGATGATTAAATCGACGGAATTGATGACATTGTGAAAATGTTTCACATCTTGATATGATACCGTGTAATGAGTTCATTCACAATGATCGAATTGAACTGTCTTCAAAGTTAAATTAATAAAATAACAAAGTTTAGGGTAAAAAAAATAGAGGAAAGTATAGTTTAGTCAAATGGAAAAAAAATTGTTGTTGCCTGTTGGCTTTGCTAACATTCATATTTTGGAGAGAACTGTGCACAATGGACAGTGTACTTCTGTTTCTTTTTTCCTTAAACTATAGACAGTGTTTTCCAATTATAGAAAAGCTCCAAAAGAGTCAGAGATGTGGTACTGATTAGTACACTGTTTGTCTTCAGTGTACACACTCAGCTCCCACGTAAGCTGGTCGGCTTCTCTGCCATTGGATTGCTATTTCTTATGCGTATCTGATCATTGATGATTGATCAACTTTTAAGATAATGGCTATTATCTTCAACATGACCAAGTGAGATAGTCATGTTTCCCAAAACAAAAGTGAAGTCATGAATAATTCAACTTCTAATTTCATGATCATTTTAAATGAACATCATTATCCCATTAAAACAAAACCATTATTTCAATAGTTTTTTTGTCTAAGATACAAACTTTACAGAGATTAAGGATGTTATGAGTCAAATGAAAAAAAAATTCAATACTTTTTTAAATTGTGAGTTTTAAGTACTCTTTTAAGTTATTTGATAACATATACATTAACATAGAATATTCAATTTATATTTTAAAAAGATAATTAGTTTTTAAAATTTTCTCAACTCCGATCCACGCTCTCATGGTGTGTATGAGTATACACGTATGTGAAGACAACAATTGTGCCAATTCTTATTTTCAACTAATTTTAATAGTTTGATTTTATTTTTGTAAATACTAATAAAAAATAGATTACACGAGTTTAACTTCACACCGATGATGTCTAGTGAAATAGACTCTAACGATTAAGTCAGTATATGATTTGTATATCATAAGAAGGCTTAAAGGCTTTAGAGAGCTAGAAAACAATTTCCTCAATGTGGATTATGCTCCCGTATTTATAGAGTTAGAAAGAAGAGATATATAAGTTGTTCTCCAAAGACCTGTCTTTGATGACGATCTTCATATTTACGGAAAGATGGCCATGGTCTCAAAATATCCTCTTATATCTATTCGATATGTGCTGATTGAAGAAGACATCAGACGGTCAGCCGCATGATTCTTTGCGGAGACACAGTCACTTGTCATTCGGCCATCCCATGGGCTGGCTTTGGCTAGGGGAATATTGCTAACGATGTCTAATAACCTTTTACATGAGCTTGTTTCAGACTAGGTCCAAAGTCATTTTTTCACTCAACAAGTATCAAGCCAGATTCGTGCATGCATTGGGATGTTAGAAATCTCAATCGACTGGAAATAATGCCTAAGATGTGTATATAAGACATCACATGCTCTTTGAAAATAATACCTATTCGTTTATGTTGCTTAAGTAAGCTCCAAATCAGTCGAAACAGTTTGTAAATAGATTAGTAATTAAGATTTCCAATTTACAGAAGAAGGGAAGGTTATTTTAGGTTGAACTCAATCAAAGCTAATGAAGAGAAGACTTTCCTTTGATGTGATAGCTATAGTATGAACTGGCCCTATACCTAAAAATTATCCAAAACAAAATCAAAATGGGGATTGTCTTTGCTCCCCATTTTCTAATAAATCAACGCAGCCCACTAGACCCACCAACAAAATAATGGCAGATGCAAAAGCACAACAGAAGGAAAAGCAAAACAAAGCAATTTCTGTCTAGTGCCAGTGGTTAATTGAAAAGACTAGAACTGTGTTATCCTAATTGTGATACAAACTACTTAGTTGTGCTAAGATCCAACCTTGTTGGGTCTATTTAGTTTCATGGGATTTTGTTTTTGAGATAACTCATTTGGCTGCTCTGTTTAGCCCCACAATTTGTCTGTCATTTCTGTCTACCTGGCATTTTAAGCAACTCCACCTTCATGTATAGTTGTTTCATTGATGAACGGTGATTAACCCTTTATCTCTCTCTTCCGATAATGAGATTGGTGTATTTAGGGATGGTAATGGGTGAGTATTTTAGGGTATGAATAATACTCTATACATACCCATATTAAATTTTTACTACTCACAACCTAGTAATACTCTACATATACCCATATTAAATTCCACTACTCATATCCTACACATACCCATGTTAAATTAAATGAGTGAGTACTCTAATGGGTACTTAATATAATAATACTCATTAAAACATAAGTACTCTGGTACTTGTATATTGAAATGATCGACATTAGATTAAGTATAAATTACACAATGAATCATGGGTCGTGGTTCGTTGGTCGTGGGTGGTTTAGGTCGTGGGTCGGGGGTCAGGGTTGGTGTCAGGGTCAGGGTTGGGATCGGGTTAGGATCAGGGTCGGGGTCAGGTCGGTATCAGGCTCGGGCTTGGGTTCAGGGGCTGAGATTGGTGCGAGTATCGGGGTCAGGGTTGGGGTCAGTGCCAGGGTCAAGGCCGGGGTCTGGTTTAAGGGTCGGTGTCGGGTCTGGTCGGGCTCGAGGTTGGGCTCGGGCTCAAGTCGGGGTCGATGCCAGGATCGGGATCGGGCTCGGGCTCAGGGTCAGGTTTGGGGGTTGGTGTCAGGGTCAGGGTCGGGGTCATCTATCGGGGTCGGGGTCGGGGTCATCTATCGGGGTCGGGGTAGGGGGTCATGGATCGGGGTCGGGTCGGGTTGAGGCCCGAGCCGTGGGTATTGTACATATCATGTTTCATGTTACATGAGTAATTGAAAGATGTTAAATGGGTATGCAATACCCATTGGGTATTACCCATACGCTACCCATTTATAATGGATAAAAAATACCCACCCAATAAGTACTCATACCCAATACAATATTTTATATCCATTAATTAAGTCAATTACCCGCATGTAAAATTACCTGTAGGTATTTTTTCCATCCCTAATCCTAAATGGAGTTTACCCGCGATATATTTGCTATCATTAATCCTAAACGGAGCATCTCGTGGTGATGAGACTTTACCCTAAGAGAAAGAGGGGAAGCTTACGATATAAGAGAGAGTTTTATCATAAGAGGAGATACTCTATGATATTGAGAGACCAGTTAGATGACTTGGCTCTTGCTGAAGACGATTTCTAAGCTAGTGAGTTGACTTTACTCTGATCGGGGAGTGGTGATTTTTGTCTGACCTAATTATAGTTTTCAATATATGATTTTATGTTTTGAGTTTAGATTTGAGTATAAGAGATGTGGATTAGGTGGTCGAGCCGGCGTAGGCGAATTGGCCAAATCACATTAAAGAATATTTGTTATTGTGTTATCGCCGCTTCAATTACAATAAGTGGCATCACAAACTGATGGTTTGATCCTAAATAATTACATGTTTGATGTTTATAAAGGAGATGGTTTGCGGCGACATTATTTGTAAGACCCGACATTTCTAGGATAATATTCTAGTTATTATTACAATTACTTTGATATATAGTAATTGCAATTAATTTCTTTATTTAAGTGACTTATACACTTTTTTATCATAAGCTATATATATTATTTTGTAATTGATATAATGTTTGTGTTTGCGTAGAATCGTATTGGTCATATTATAAGTTTTATGTGGACATAAACAATTATATCCAAGGTTTATTTTGATTGACTAAAGTCACTAAATTGAATTAAGTTTAATTAAGACTCTAAAATTTTTATATAACTTATATTAATCAATCTTTAGTGTCCCACGTTTTTTTCCCATCTTTCTCGTCGAAAACAATTTCCTTTTTTAACCCATTTGTAAAGAACTTGAAAAAATTAGAAGATTGAAAAAGAAACATTTATTAGAACTTTGGATGCTTTACTTCTTTGTTTTTTATGACATGAGTGGGAAGTGTCCTTTGACGACTAGTGAGTCAGAGTTTAAGTTTAAGGTTCAAATCTACAATCAATCACCTCGTATCATTTCTTTACTATAGAATCGTATTAGTCATGTTATAATTTTTATGTGGATATAAACTTTTATATCCAAAGTTTACTTTGATTATCTAAAGTCACTAGATTGAATTAAGTTTAACTAAAACTCCAAAGTTTTTACATAACATATATTAATCAATTTATTATGTCCAGCGTTTTTTTCTATCTTTCTTCATTTATTAGAACTTTGGATGTTTCTCTTCTTTGCTTTTTTTGGACATGAGGGGAAGCATTGTTTAACCACTAGTAAGTCGGAGTTTAAGTTTAAGGTTCAAATCTATAGTCATTACCTCATATCATTTCTTTAATACGAGTTAAATTCTTCTTGGATAGTAGATGTTAGGAGTTATTTAGAGAGTGTTGTGGATACACAAATGTGAAGGTTTGATGATGCGAAAGTGGTTAAAGAACCCTCTAAATTTGCTAAGGATCTACCGTGTTTACCACACAAGAGAGGTGGAATATTGAGCCTAGTTCTTGGAAATATTCTTATTTTCAAGACTCCATGTCGTATGACACATGCAAGAATGAAGGCACTTATGAAGGCTTCGGATTTTTCCATGTCTATCTTGCTTCTCCAAGCATTCTTCAAGAATTCTCCAAGAATGCAATTTCAACTATAAACATGTTCTCAATGTCTTTCCATCTTTTAACCTTATATCGTACTAAGTGCTAATACATCTTCAAGAATTCATCATTCTCATTTTCATAGCCTTTGATTATTGCTAGTCATTTCTAAGTTAACGTCCTCTAACCAAAGTGCTAGTCGTTTCTAAGTTCACGTCCTCTAGCATTTGATTAGTGCTAGTCGTTTCTAAATTCACGTCCCCTAGCATGTTTGATTAGTGCTACTTGAGGCAAAATTCTCTTTGGTTATGTTGCATGGAAGTACAAGAAGCCAACAACAAAGTAAGGAGAAAGGGAAAATAGTTTGATGTTCTCTTTCTTCTTACAAGCTTACAGTTTTTCTCCATGTGTTAATATATGTTTTCTATCTTCGACAATCATGCGAGCTATTGATACATTTCAAGATTTCAAGATTTCATGATTTCAAGACTTCAAGTTTCTAGAAAAGATAGGCATTGATGTTGATTCTATCAAATCAATGTTATTAACAGAAGAAAATTGGATAAGTTTTTTTATCTATTAAAGCTACTGGTTCTGGTAGAATAATTATCCATCCATAAATTAACTTGTCAAATAATTACAATTGGAGACTACCTGATGAGGATTTTTTTTAAAGTGAACTATGATAGTTTTCTTAATTTTCAAGATATGTGCAATTAGCCACCGATATAGGTGAACAACTGAAGTCTATGTTATGTCAAATTACAAGCTGATTTGTTTATTGAGTTACTGAAAAATTAAATTCAGTTGCTGATGCTATTTCTAATAGTAGTAAGATCAGAGCTAGAGTTTCTTTGTGTTCCTTTGTTGATCACAATGTATTTGTAGTTTGATTGATAGGGAAAAAAATTATTGAAAGGGTGTTTGACCCGCATGATGTAACTCTTACCTTTCATTTTGTGAAATAATATTTTGATTCATTCAAAACAAAAAAAGGCACTTATGAGGCGCCTGGTCGAGGTTATCCCCATGATAAAGTACGTGGTAAATTTATTTTCAGCACTTTCTCACATTTGTTTCAAATATTTCACTTGACATGGTAAATATACTTAACCTGATTAAATACCAATTCACTTACCCATAATTTTCCCAATTCACTTACCCATAATTTTCCCAATTCACTTACCCATCTCACAACATATCTATACATTTTTCAAATAACTTTTATTTTCCTAAATCCCCATAAAAATATCATTATTATTTTCATTCCTCCTCATTAATTTTGATAATTTCTTTTCTTCAAGACTAAAGCCTCACAAAAGTATCATAAAACAATCTCGATCGTAAAATCCCACTAAATCCCATTCCATTCCTGGTGGAACCAAGCCCGTCCTGATATCAAATTTTAAGATTTTTTCGTCCATTCCAACCTCGTCCCGAAAAGCCCATCCAACAAACCCGTCTCAAGGTTGTCCTATGAGATTAAGATATGCACGTTAATTGGAATGAATGATATAAAATATTAAGTTTTAAACTTTGAAGGATAGATAAACTCTTCATATATGTATAACATAAAATTTTAATGATTAAGATACATGTTAATAATATCAACTATTTTTTTGAAACTAAAAGATATTTCATTCCCTAAAATAAATATCGTTCATAAACTATCAATGTTTAAAAAATATTTAAGTTAAAAAAAGGAATATAAAGGTATTGTTTATCACGTCTCATTTTCTCTATGGAAGACCAGGCCCGTGGGACGAGGCCGCGAAGGGGCTTTTCCCTCAATTATTTAATTAACTTTTGAGTATGTAGAATAAAATATATACGATATTTATTATATTAGAAACATGAATAATCATTATAAATTTTTTTGAACAATTTGTCATTGAACTTATTTATACGGTGCAAGAAAATAATTATTTTAATTTTTGGCGTAGTAAGAGAAAAATAGTTTATTTGATTTTATTGGTGAACTTAATAACATAGTTAATTTATTAGTGCGTAAAATAAAATATATAAGAAATTGTGTGTATTATGATATATAAATAATCATTGACAACAAATTAAAACTTGATAAAAAAAGAAATTATAAATAATCAATAATTATAATACTCTTATATAATTCATATAATTTTCCTAACAACTTTGTTAAACTTTTTTAACAATTTTATCAAAGTTTGCTACATATCAAACAATGTAATCATACTTTTTCAATAACTTTTTTATTTACACTACTACAATTTTGGCCTTAGATGACGGTGAAAACCCATCATTATAACTGTATAATGATGGCTGACCGCTTGTCATTTATCGGACTATCATCTTTACTATTTTTCAACAAAAACTGTCATAATAGGGTGTCACGAAAACTAATTAGATGGTGGAAAATTCCCCTCATCATAGGTTCCGTCAAAAGCTATTAGATGACGGGGAATCCCAGTCATGAATAATCATTATAAATTTTTTTGAACAATTTGTCATTGAACTTATTTGTACGGTGTAAGAAAACAATTATTTTAGTTTTTGGCGTAGTAAGAGAAAAATAGTTTATTTGATTTTATTGGTGAACTTAATAACATAGTTAATTTATTAGTGCGTAAAATAAAATATATAAGAAATTGTGTGTATTATGATCTATAAATTATCATTGACAACAAATTAAAACTTGATAAAAAAAGAAATTACAAATAATCCATAAGTATATTACTCTTATATAATTCATATAATTTTCCTAACAACTTTGTTAAACTTTTCTAACAATTTTATCAAAGTTTGCTACATATCAAATAAGGTAATCATACTTTCCAGTAACTTTTTCTTTTACACTACTACAATTTTGGCCTTAGATGATGGTGAAAACCCGTCATTATAACCGTATAATGACGGCTGACCGCTTGTCATCTATCGGACTATCATCTTTACTATTTTTCAACAAAAACTGTCATAATAGCGAAAACTAATTAGATAACGGAAAATCTCCATCATCATAGGTTCCATCAAAAGCTATTAGATGACGAGGAATCCCCGCCATGAATAATCATTATAAAGTTTTTTTGAACAATTTGTCATTGAACTTATTTGTGAATGTAAGAAAATAATTATTTTAGTTTTTGGCATAGTAAGAGAAAAATAGTTTATTGGTGAACTTAATAAAATAGTTAATTTATTAATGCGTAAAATAAAATATATAAGAAATTGTGTGTATTATGATCTATGAATAATCATTGACAACAAATTAAAACTTGATAAAAAAAAGAAACTATAAACAATCAATAATTTTATTACTCTTATATAATTCATATAATTTTCCTAACAACTCTGTCAAACTTTTCTAATAATTTTATCAAAGTTTGCTGCATATCAAACAAGGTAATCATACTTTTTCAATAAATTTTTCGTTTCCACTTCTACAATTTTGGTCATAGATGACGGTGAAAACCCGTCATTATTATCGTATAATGACGGCTGACCGCCTGTCAAATATCGGGTTGTCATCTTTACTCTTTTTCAATAAAAACCATCATAATAGGGTGCCGTGAAAATTAATTAGATGACGGGGAATTTCCGTCATCATAGGTTCCGCCAAAAACTATTAGATGACAGGGAATTCCCGTCATGAATAATTCTTATAAATTTTTTTTGAACAATTTGTCATTGAACTTATTTGTACGGTGTAAGAAAATAATTATTTTAGTTTTTGGTATAGTAAGAGAAAAATAGTTTATTTGATTTTACTGGTGAACTTAATATCATAGTTAATTTATTAGTGCGTAAAATAAAATACATAAGAAATCGTGTGTATTATGAACTATAAATAATCATCGACATTAAATTAAAACTTAATAAAAAAAATTATAAATAATCAATAATTTTATTACTCTTATATAATTCATATAACTTTCCTAACAATTTTGTCAAATTTTTCTAGTAATTTTATCAAAGTTTGCTACATATCAAAGAAGGTAATCATACTTTTTCAATAACTTTTTCATTTACACTACTTCAATTTTGGCCTTAGATGACGGTGAAAACCCGTCATTATAATCGTATAATGACGGCTGACTGCTTTTCATCTATCAGGCTATCATCTGTACTCTTATTCAACAAAAATTGTTATAATAAAGTGTCGCGAAAACCAATTAGATGACGGGGAATCTCCGTTATCATCGGTTCTGTCAAAAGCTATTAGATGATGGGGAATCCCCGTCATGAATAATCATTATAAACTTTCTTTGAACAATTTATCATTGAACTTATTTGTATGGTGTAAGAAAATAATTATTTTAGTTTTTCGCGTAGTAAGAGAAAAATAGTTTATTTGATTTTACTGTTGAACTTAATAAAATAGTTAATTTATTAGTGTGTAAAATACAATATATAAGAAATTGTGTGTATTATAATCTATAAATAATCATTAATAACAAATTAAAACTTGATAAAAAAGAAACTATAAATAATAAATTAATTTTATAACTTTTTCATTTACACTACTACAACTTTTGATCTTAGATGACAGTGAAAACCCGTCATTATTATCGTATAATGACGGATGACCACCCGTCAAATATCGGGCTGTCATCTTTACTCTTTTTCACCAAAAACCATCATAATAGGGTGCCGTGAAAATTAATTCGGTGACGGGGAATCTCCGTCATCATAGGTTCCGCCAAAAGCTATTAGATGACAGGGAATCCCCGTCATGAATAATCCTTATAAATTTTTTTTGAAAAATTTGTCATTGAACTTATTTGTATGGTGTAAGAAAATAATTATTTTAGTTTTTGGCGTAGTAAGAGAAAAATAGTTTATTTGATTTTACTGGTGAACTTAATAACATAGTTAATTTATTAGTGCGTAAAATAAAATACATAAGAAATTGTGTGTATTATGAACTATAAATAATCATTGACAATAAATTAAAACTTGATAAAAAAACTATAAATAATCAATAATTTTATTATTCTTATATAATTCATATAACTTTCCTAACAATTTGTTCAATTTTTTCTAATAATTTTATCAAAGTTTGCTATATATCAAAGAATGTAATCATACTTTTTCAGTAATTTTTTCTTTTACACTACTTCAATTTTGGCCTTAGATGACGGTTAAAACCCGTCATTATAACTGTATAATGACGGCTGACTGTCTTTTATCTATCAGGCTATCATATGTACTCTTATTCAACAAAAACTATTATAATAGAGTGTCGTGAAAACCAATTAGATGACGGGAAATCTCCGTTATCATAGGTTCTATCAAAAGCTTTTAGATGACGGGGAATCCCCGTCATGAATAATCATTATAAACTTTTTTTGAACAATTTATCATTGAACTTATTTGTATGGTGTAAGAAAATAATTATTTTAGTTTTTGGCGTAGTAAGAGAAAATAGTTTATTTGATTTTATTGGTGAACATAATAAAATAGTTAATTTATTACTGTGTAAAATAAAATATATAAGAAATTGTGTGTACTATAATCTATGAATAATCATTGATAACAAATTAAAACTTGATAAAAAAAGAAACTTTAAATAGTGAATAATTTTATTACTCTTATATAATTCATATAACTTTCCTAACAATTTTGTCAAATTTTTCTAATAATTTTATCAAAGTTTCCTACATATGAAACAAGGTAATCATATTTTTCCAGTAACATTTTCATTTACACTACTACAATTTTGACCTTAGATGATGGTGAAAACCCGTCATTATAACCGTATAATGATGGTTGACCGCATGTCATCTATCAGGCTGTCATCTTTACTATTTTTCAACAAAAACCGTCATAATATGGTGCCACGAAAACCAATTAGATGACGGAGAATCCCCATCATCATAGGTTCCGTCAAAAGCTATTAGATGACGGGGTATCCCCATCATGACTAATCATTATAAATTTTTTTGAACAATTTGTCATTGAACTTTTTTGTACGGTAAAAGAAAATAATTATTTTAGTTTTTGAAGTAGTAAGAGAAAAATAGTTTATTTGATTTTATTGGTGAACTTAATAAAATAGTTAATCTATTAGTACGTAAAATAAAATATATGTGTGTAATATGATTTATAAATAATCATTGACAACAAATTAAAACTTGATAAAAAAGGGAACTATAAATAATCAATAGTTATATTACTCTTATATAATTCATATAACTTTCGAAATAACTTTGTCAAACTTTTCCAATAATTTTATCAAAGTTTGCTACATACCAAATAAGGTAATCATAATTTTCTAGTAACTTTTTCTTTTACACTACTACAATTTTGGGCTTCGATGATGGTGGAAACCCATCATTATAACCCTATAATGACGGCTGACGCTTGCCATCTATCAGGTTGTCTTCTTTATTCTTTTTCAACAAAAATCATCATTGGTGCCGTAAAAATCAATTAGATGATGAGGAATCCCCATCATCATAGGTTCTGCCAAAAGCTATTAGATGACGGAGAATTCCCGTCATCATAGGTGTCGCCAAAAGCTATTAGATGATGACAAATCCCCGTCATCTAATGTCTAAATTATTTAAAACAAACTGTCATGAAGGTGGAAAAAATGCCTTTCGATGATAGTTTTTTCATTTAATTACCTTCTCACGATAGATTATATTTTATATACATTAATGTCAAAATAAATTTTAATCAACGCCTATAACAAACTTTTTTTTATAAAAGTTCAACATGTTGCAGAAAAAGCCGTCTAAGGTACAACACCAACCAAATGATTGCAGAAAAAGATTTTGAATGTAGACAAATAATGGTTTTATAAAAGTCGAAATACAAAACTTCATAAATTTTTCTTCGTTGACACAATAACATCAAAGATATAATAATAAATATTCAACAGCACCTAACTTTTCCTAATAGCTACCTTCTCAGCAGGAACGTAACATTGACCATCTGGTTTGGCATCTCTAGTTGTAAAGCGAGCCATTAACATATATGCAGACATTCCAACACTAGCAGTACATATCGTAGTCTTAAAAATCCCCCTTTAAATCTAACATCTAAAAAGCTTCATCACAGCTTACAGCCTGCATATAACAATGATGAGAATCTCAATATTAGCAACTTAAAATTAACTGCTTCAGGAGAAGTGTATGTGATCTAACCTGCACTTTATTGCAATGGTTATGCAATATATTATAGAACTGATCAGCTACCTGCAAAATGCCCAACGCACGGTGTATCAATAGAGAAGAAATATTTGTAATATATTGCAACAAAATTTAAATGCTCATATACAAGTAATATGTGATAACTTACCTCATCATAAACTTCAAAGTTATCCAGTAAAATAATAAGGCGGGGATACAGAACTTTAGCATCTCTAACAAACATTCCGACCTTAACCCCTAAAAGATATGTGAAGTAGGACGAGATAAATGAGAAACCCCTTCAGCACCTTATCAAAACCCTTCACTGGCATAAATAGAGTTAATACAAGAGAAACCTACCATAATCTCAAGTAGTGTAGTTTGTAAATAAAATTTCAGTTATTCCTTTTGGATTGTCTGAATGGCACACAACTACAGGCTTATTCTTCAGTTCATGTTGGTTCCTAATAACTACTGAGACAAAAAAATAGTCTTAAGAATAGAGGCGACAAAGACAAAGTAAATTAAAAAACAGTCTTAATAACCATTGAAACTAATAAAACGTACTGGGGTAAATTAAAAAAAAAGCACCAATATTTAAATGAGAACACATGCGAAAATTAGTATAATCAGGGAATCAAAGCTTAATTGGGTCAAAATAAGATAATGAAACACCGCATCAGACTAACAAATTTAACACAACAAAATTAAGTTGAAGTACGAGTCAACAGAGGCAATCCAAATGTAATCTGTCCAAAACTACCATATTCAACATTTTTTTTATAAATTTTGTACAAATAGAATAAAGAATTGTAAAGAGAAATAAGTTGTTCTATGCCATCCTATAATACTTATTAGTATAATCAGGGAATCAAAGATTAATTAGGACAAAATAAGATAATGAAACACTACATTAGACTAGTAAAATTCAACACAACAAAATTAAGTTGAAGTCTGAGTCAACAGAGGCAATCCAAATGTAATCTGTCAAAGACTACCATATTCAAGAAACAAAAAAAGGTAAATGAATAGCAAAACTAGAATGACAAACATTGTATGTAGAAATGCAAACATGAATAATAATATTTTTCCGCCAACTATATAAATGTCTGAGGAAGAATAACTTAAAATATAAGTAGAAGTTTTCAAAAACAAAATATATGAGACAACAAATTCTATACCAAATACGCTTTACCAATTAGAGTCACTTACCGTTTGGCCAATTGTGGTTGTAAAAACAGTGGGCGTGCCTCTATAATATAATATAAAAGACAAAAGTTAGAAACCTGATAATTTATAACTAAACATTGTTCGAGCAAATAATGTAACATACAAAAATTACAAAGCAAAGAACATGTTCAGTATTCACTTCCTCCTCGCCAACCATTAAATATAATCATATTGTGCTAGTTGTGCTTTCGGATTTGCAAGGGCATAGCCGGTAAATAACAAAGGTAAAAACTTCTAACAAGGTCATAACTGACAAATAAATACATTTTCTGCAAGGACACGCAAGGGTACTTCTTGTACCGAAGCTAAAGGTCTGAAAATAAAAAGATTCAAAACCCTAAAAAAAAACTTAAAAACAAAGGGAAAGACTTCGAGAGAAATCCAGAGAGAAGGGGGTTAGGCAAGATTTAACACAAAGCAGAAGGATAGAGTATATGAGAGAAAGAAAGAAGAGCGACCAACAAGATCTTCAGGACGACAACCTTGCTCACCGTGGAAGATTATCGTAGAACCTCATCATCGAAAATTGCCTAGAAGCCATCGTGAAGCTTGCCTCTTGCCTCTGTCAAAGAGAGAATACAATAGGGTAAAGTTAGGGTTTGGGGTTGATTAAATAGGATGGTAATTTCGCAAATAAAATGAACTTAGTAATTTTTTTTCCTACCAGATTGTTACAATAAGGAGTTATCATGACGGCTAAAAAATTAGTTGTCATAGTAGATGATAAATTGTTGACAACTAATTTTCTATCTGTCATCTTACTCAAATTACCCCACTTTCCACCATTTTTCTTTGACAGATTTTAGGGAGCTGTCATTGTATCATAGAGATGGTTGTCATTGTAAGCCAAAATTATAATAGTGTTAGCAATGTTTTATCGAATATGGTAATTTTAAAATCTTGTCATCTAACTTTACCACTTAAACTTACCCAACAACTTAACTTTTCAAATATTCTTACTTAACCCGTACAAAATGTCCTCTAGGGATGGTTTGTTATAAGGGTATCTTACCTCAAATGTCTGGAATGCTAGTGAATTTTTTGATACCCGGAATACAAAGATACCCTCATTTTAAGGGTAATTGGATAATTAAAATATATTTTAATGTGATCAATTAAAATTTATTTACTAATTACCTAATATGGCTATAATTTTTATATTTGAAATACTAATATAGATATAGGTATGGTAAATTATTTTTTTTATGATTTTTTGGATAGATGAAATTATTTATAATTCTAGCATTATATATTAGTTCCAAGGGTAAGAGCAACAATATTAAGTTGTAAAATTCTTATAACATTCTTTTGTTAAGCAAAATTCTTGTAACATTCCCTTATACATTCCATCAAAACAAATAAAGTAATTTAATATTTTCACTGTTTAATTTAATTTTTTATCTTTTCTCAGTTGTCATCATTTCTCATTATTTTATTTGTATCTTATTAATTAATTATTTCATCCTCAATTGTTTTGAGAAATCTACAATGTAACCGTTATGAAAAGTAACAATTTAGCCATAAACACAATTCGTGCATAAACTAATTAAAGAAACAAAAATTATTTTAAAAGTAATTTAACATTCTCATCATTAATTATTTTATCAAATAAATAAATTAAAAGTTATATTTTACCCTATTATAAATTAAGTAATAAATAATGAAGAAAAATTAACTAATTAACAAATCAAACATAAACATAATTCAATTCAAGGGTAAAATTTAAAATTTATAATTATACTTATAACATTTCCTTCTACATTCCATCAAAATAAACAAAGTAATTTAACATCCTCATCATTAATTAAATCATAACGTTTTCAATTGTAACAAGCAAAGTAATATTGACTTTCCAAACATATACTTTCTCGTAATCATATTACATCAATCTTATTACAGAAATTATTTACTCATAATCTTATACTAGACGAACTCTAAGTTCTTTCTTAATAGGTCTTCCTAAATTTTATCAAGGAATATAAGTAGGCTCATTCAGGGAAGAAGTCCATTATTTAAAAATAAGTAAGAGAATGACAAAAAGTAGTATTTGTAAGAATTGACTTTTTTTAACTATAAACGTTTTTGATAAAACTGTAAAAAATTTATGTACAGGTATACTATGATATATATTAATACATCATAGTATATTTTATACCACCAATATACCGTAGTATATTTTTATATACCATCCGTGATAATTATACATCATGAATAAAAATCACCAATACCAAACCTCGTCTCATCTTTCTATTCTTCATCTCACTCTCGCTCAAATCCTTAAAATCCATGAATCAAACCACAAAAACATGGGATTTCATTGGATTTGAATAAAGGCAAATAGGGAAATTGAACGACGAGGACTGGTTGGGTTTCAAAATGAAAAGGAACCAGCTTGTGGTAAAAATGGTAATAAGCTGAAAAAGAAGAACAAGATTGAACCCAAAGAATAGCACAAGGGATGTTTAATTCAGAACTAACATAAAAAAAAACTCATGGGATAAAATGGATTTGAAATTAGGCAAGAAACATGGCGATTTTTTCAACTTTGTGTTTTATGAGTTGGGGAAGAAGTGTCTTGCCGGAAAGCTCCAACTGTTGAATAAAA
Source organism: Datisca glomerata (assembly GCA_003255025.1). Taxonomy (NCBI): domain Eukaryota; kingdom Viridiplantae; phylum Streptophyta; class Magnoliopsida; order Cucurbitales; family Datiscaceae; genus Datisca; species Datisca glomerata. The sequence goes on from QANY01003125.1 coordinate 662,872, forward strand.
GAGGTTAAATCTCCACCCTTGGTGCTTGCCTCTGAGTATCCATCGTTAAAAAATTCAAATCGGATGAAACCATCACCGATAGGTGTTGGGTTATCGTGATGCTTCCTACTTTGCGTATGTCATTTCCGATACATAGATGGAAGAGAGAGTGATGAATAATCCTTCTGTTTTGTTAAAGGGAGAGAGCGCGAGAGAGAAGAAAGAGCAGATAGAGGAATTTGTTTAATTCGGTCATTTTTATAGAAGTAAAAAAAATGGTCCTTAACCAAAACTGATTTAAATCTCGCCTAAATCCCTAACTTTCCCATAGAAAATACACATACATGTGTACTTACATAGTTTAGTTGAGAAATCAAAACGATGCGTACTAACCTCACACATCTTTTCGTAAGAACATATTCTAGACTTTGTGAATGGGAGATGACCTACTTAACGGTTCAAGCTCACGCGGTGTCATCCGACCTGTTGGCTCGATACGATACTATATGATATGATGCGCGTAATTGATCTCAGAGTTTATTATTTTTAATTTTGGAAAGACAAGAAATGGCTTGCATCTATTTGCTCCAAAGACTTCTTCTCTTTGTTCTTCTTCAATCCATTATAGAAGGCTTGACATACAGTTTGAATGGCTAAGAACTTGTCTTATTTATATGTGTTGGTTGTCTTCTATCTATGACTGGCTTAAAAATGCCAGCCCTCCCTCTGTCATTCATCTTTCCAAACACATAAACTTCCACTAAAAAATTCATCATATATTGCATTTGATTGCGAGCACAGTTTAGAGCTACGCTCGTTAGTTCAGATCCATTGAAGTATTGTATCTATAGGAATGAAAGATTATCAATCTTAGGAGACGATTACTCAAGAGATCCTGAACACTTTATGAAGGAGTAAATTCATCTTAAGGAGATAATTACCGCACTGAGTTTGGACCATGATCCATATATTGTTTTTATCTCTATTTGCATGGCATGTTTCTACCATGATTAAATAAGGTATAATAATTTATTGCAGCTAATAAAAATGATTTTCAAACACGTGGAAGAAAATATGTGATATAAATGTTTTAATTAGGTTGGTATTTTACTTCATACAGTTGGTAAATATATATGCTAGACATACAAGGGTGTATTTTTTGGAACAAAAGCTCATAAATCCCAATAAAGCCAGCAAGGGAGATGGTTTCCAGATGGGGTAAAGAGGATATTTCCCTTGTCTTTCAAATCCATTTTTGTAGGTCTCACTGTCTTTCTGTTTTCGTTCCATGATAAAGTGAAAATTTGAATAGTAAATGATGGATATGAGTTTCATTCATTAATTTCACATTGTTAATCGGTGAACACATCCTTAGTGGCCTGAACAAATGTGGGACCTTTAAAATTAGAAAAAAATCTTACCTATCTCTGTCCATAATCAAGAGTCAGTTCCACTAAATCCAATCCACTATACTCTAAAATCCAAATCAAATTCAAATGGGTTAGTCTGTATAAGTGCTAACAAAAAATAATGATAACATAAATGAAGCAATCAAGCTTTTTGGATAACAAAAGCAATTATGGAACTGCATCTAGGATGTTACTGGATGAGTTCAGGTTGGGTAAATGTTTATCCACTAAATATTCATATTAAACTTTTATTACCTATATCTAATCTCTACGCATGTTAAATTATATAGGTGGTTGTTGGTACCGACTAAGACATAGGTATGTAACAGCTAACTAATGATAGGTCACATTCTAAGCTCCTTTGTAAATATTAATATAAATATAGTATTCTACTTTGGGCGAGAATAAACCACAAACTATTTGATTGAAACAATTCAACTTCCTTCATTACATAGATCAAAGGGTATGACTAAATATTCAAGATGCATGATCCAATTGAAGCTATAAATCAAAATATCATCAAAGAAACTTAGAATAAATTTACGATGGTAAGGTCGAAATATTGAATTCATGATTGATTGAAAAGTAGATGGAGTATTACATAGACCAAAGGGTATGACTAAATATTCATAATGACCATTATGAGTACGAAAGGCAGTTTTATGAATGTATGTGGGGTGTTCTCGTACTTGGTGGTATCCTGCCGTAGGTCAAGTTTAGTGAAATAAGTAGCTCCATGGAGCTCATCCAGTATGTCATCCACTGTAGGAATAGGAAATATATCTTTGATGGTTACAACATTAAGTGCTCTATAGTCAATGCAAAATCGCCATGAACCATATTTCCTTTTTACTAATAAAACAGGAGATGCAAAAGGACTAGTGCTAGATCTTATAAGGCCCAATTTTAACATGTCATGAACTTATTTTTCAATTTCAATCTTTTGAAAATAGGCATACATGTATGGTCAGGTCTCACATTAATGGGATCGATCCCTTCCTTCAAATTGATATGATGATCTATTTCTCTTGTAGGAGGGAGGTGTGTTGGCTCTTGGAACAAGTCTTCAAACTTGTCCAATAATTGTTTCATCTTTGGCTTGACATTTTGTGATGTCAGATTAGTTGTGGATTGAAGGAAAATGGCAAACATGGAGCTCCCTTGTCGTAAATATTTGGAAATAGTTTTCACTGACGATGGTTGAATTGATTGTGTAGAAATGATGAACCTGTTTGGTTCTGATCTTTGGGAAGTGATGAGCTTCAGAGATGATGAACCTGTTTGGTTCTGATCTGTTATTGAAGATAAATTATGTTTGTTTACAATGAGGGATGATGTATATATACAAGTGATTCTAACGGTTGCCTATGATCTCCTATGAATCCAACGGATGCCTACTTGTAGCCTGAAATCGTTTTTTACCAGAAATGGTTAGACATCTACTGTGTTTGGGAAAGTCTCTGTTCTGCTTCCCTCTTTTGCCTATGATGAAGATTTTCTTCTGAGGCTGCAGCTTTTCCTTCTTCAACAGATTGTGTATCAATTTCTTGTAGTTTGTGAGTTTGATTGAGCCACTGGAACTACATTGTTAATTGCTTCCAATTACAGACCATTGTTCCCAGTTGTTCCAACCAATGGACACCTAAGACTAAATCCAACTCAATTAAAGGTAAGGCATATAGAGTGGTCGTAAAAAGAATACCTTGGAGTAGAATTTGGACATTTTTGAATCTCCCTAAGCATTTTAATGGCCTCTCATTTGCCACCTTGACATTGAAAGGTTCGGTTGGGACTATCAACAGTTGCGCATATTAACCATTCTCTCACTAATAAAGTTATGCGTAGACCCGCTATCAATCAACACAATCACCTTACAAGGTCCAATGCCTCCCTTCACCCCATGGTTTTGTAGGTTGTCCATCCCGAAAGTGCATGAAGTGATGTTTCCAGTTGTGACTACAGTGAGCCTTCGATGTCTTCATCCAAATCTTCGTTGTTGCCTTCTAATAGCAGGAGTTGTGGCCCTTTACACCCATGACCAAGTGTGAAGTTCTCATCGCAATTAAAGCATAACCCTTGTGCTCTTCTCTTCTGCATCTCATCCCAAGTGAGCTTTTTTATAGGCGAAGCTATCTTGAATTTTGTTGAAGGAGGGGAGTCAGCAATGGACCGATTGAAGGATCGTGTGGCTTGCCTTTGGTGAATCAGCTGCTCATCTCTCATACGTGCAAGACTGATAGCTTCTTTCAACGATTTTGGCTTGAACATTCGTATGCCATCCCTTATTTCTAGTATGAGGCTTCCCATGAATGTCCCTACCAAAGCTTTTTGTGTCCATCCTTGTACCTCATTCCCTAGTCGTTCGAATTCTTTTTGATACTCACGTAAGGAGCTCACCTGTTTAAATTTTGACAATGCTTCATCAAAGTCTTCGCATTTAGTAGGACCAAATCTTGCCCATAATTCTTCTTGGAAAATTCCCCAAGTCACCTCCTTGCCTTCTTCCTTATTTGATCTTCTCTGCCGTTGCCACCATCGATTTGCCTCACCCTCTAAATGGAATGAAGCCAAGGACACCTTCTGTGTTTGTTCCTTGATACTCAAAGAATTGGTCCACTCTTGTAAACCATTCGATGGGGTCATCTCCTGAAAATCGAGGGAACTCCAATTTGGTTAATCTTGAAGAGAACAATTGTTGCCCTCGTTCAGAGTTCTCTCGCGACTCTTCTCTTGTGTTGCGGAATGGCCCGTTATAAGAATTTGCCTTTTGGAATTGTTACTGGTAGATGTTGATCGATTAGATAGTAGAACTTCTAATAATTTATGGATGATGTCTTCTAGTTGGTGAAACATATCAGATACACCCACCTCCATTCGGGTAAAGCTATCTTGCAAGCTTCCAAGTCCAACTTCTAAATTTTCAATTATTTCTTTATTGGTAGACATTGTAACGAAACTTTGATACCATTGATAGGTCCCAGTCCAAGCTCCTCTGTAAATATTAATATAAAGATAGTATTCTACTTTGGGCGAGAATAAACCACAAACTATTTGATTGGAATAATTCAATTTCCTTCATTACTGACAATTTAGAGTTTAAATACAGCAGGAATATTAACTATCACTCTTAATTCTTAGATCATATCCTTAAGAAATAGATCATATCCTTAATTAAATACTAACTGATTAACCTATCCTTCAGCAAACAAACTTGTGGACACATAGCATAATAATAACGTGGCATAGTAAATGCGACGTGTTAGTGCATGTAAGTGAAGTGTAAATAACAGCTCTTACTGGAGCTCTTAGTAGGGCACTCTCCGAGACCTTCATGACTTATCAACCAATGAGTACTCATCTATATTTTTTAGAACTAAATAACTATTATTTATTTTTTCCTTTTTCCTATTCATCTCATAATTTTATTTTCATCATACACTTCTCTCTCTTCACCGAACTATTATAATGAAGATCAACGGTTCGGTTAAAATTATTGTCTCTCCAAATTGAAAGGCTTGACAACATTTTTCATCATAAATAGCTTGAACATAAAATTGAGTCAACAAAATGTTTATTTTCATATAAACCTAATAAAATTGACGATTTATAATTTGGTTATTCAATTATAAAAATTGATGATTCAGTTAATTCGGTTGCATGATTATTTGATCCAATTTGGTTTGATTATAAAATTAATGAGCTATAGTTGATTGCAAAATTAACGACCCAGTTCGGTTTGTTTATAAAGTTGGTGAATTTCGGTTCCATTTGACTATATGATGAATTTTAATTTCACATATTAAATTGATGAGCTTTGGTACGATTAGATGATATTTTATTTGGTTAGTTGATGATACAATTTCGTTTAGTGATAATATTGATGAATTCTAATTTGGTTCAATTATAAGCTTGATGAATTAAAGTATTGGTTATTAAATTAAAAAATTGACAATTCAGTTTGGTTTAGTTGTAAAATTGATGAATTTTAGTTTGATCATTCGATTATAAAATTGACGATTCAATTTGGTTATAAAAAAAGTAATTCTGTTTCTCTTTGATTATAAAATTGATGAATGTCATTGTTATTCGATTGTAAAATTGATGAATTATGGTTCAATTTGATTATAAAATTTATATATTTTAGTTTGACTATTTAATTCATGATTCGGTATTGTTCGATTAGAGAATTATAAAATTGATGGATTTTAATTAATAATCATGAGTGAAAAATAGAATTACATCATATTTTTCATTATATGTTGTCTTTAAAGAAATAAAATAAAAAGCTAATGAATTATATGGCTACCCAATGGGTATCGGGTATTACCAATACCCTCCTAATATATAATGGGTAAAAATTACCCATCCAATTAAAACTCACATCCATATATAATATTTGAAACCCAACCATTAAGCTAAGTAAAATACATCCCTAACTACATTGCATGGTAGTCAATTCCGTTTCGGTGATCATTTTAATTTTTTCAAAAAAAAACTGAACATTTTAGTTATTTCGGTATTCCGGTGTTGCGTTTCTGAAAAATTCCGTTCATATTTTGAATATGTTAGTTCTAAATTTTTTATAAATAAGAATAATGAAGTAATAAAATATAAAATATACAAAAAATTTACTTTGTCCTATTAGAAAGAGTATAGTACTATCAGTTTCTTTAAAAAATCACTTAGTAGTCCAAAATTGCAAATTTGCATGTCCTAGAATTTGAACTCAGACACAAAGGGAGCTGAGCACCTAATCTTCGCGCCCACACCACCGTAGTATCACTTACTTTGTTGAAATAGTTGATTTCTAAATGTACTTAACCAAAATATTTTGACCCCTATTTCATTTCGTCCCGTCACTGGAATCGGAATATTCCGGCCATTCCAGCCGGAACGGAACAGAATTCACAACAATGTTACTTTAGCCTTCACATTGTATTTTAATTAGTATTCTTATATTCCAATATACTTTGACTTAGTCTCACACTCGTAGTGTGGATTTAGATCACTTCGTGTTCTCAAAACTCGATGTCATTATATTAATTAGAAATTAGTGAAAACATACAAATTAAAAAAAATGATTTTTTGAGCAAACATAAAAAACCCTGATCCATCATAGTGTGAATTAGGGATATGTAAAAAAACTGAGAAACCCATCAAACGGCCCAAACCAAACCATCATCTATTTGAATGTTTAAATAGTACAAATAGTTTGTTTTGTTTAATTTTTAAAGAAACCATTAAATTTATTTCAACCTAGTTTCCTCTTAAAATTTTTGGATCTAGTTTTAGATTTTGTAGAAAAATAATTGAACCATGAAAAATTCATGGGCAGAACATAAAAAATTTGCAGGCAAACATTTAGTTGTATTAAACACAAAGCAAAACCAATGAATATGCATAACAGTATATATGTATCAAGAAGAGATAGAAATGATTTATAGCTTTTCTGTTAATGGAGAAATTTCGATTTGGCGGGATCCAATTCTCTATCTTGCATTTTTCGTTAATGTGATTCACAAAGCTTTTAATTTATCATTACACCGACAACCACCCGTTAGAGACATAAGTATATATCTTAAGGATTTGTATAGGAATTGAGTGTGGGCTCTCGAAACAACTCTGGAAGAGAAAATAAATTTTTTCTCTTCCTCTATGAATTTCAGTGACGACAATGTAGGGAGGAGGAGAGAAATTTTTTCTACTATGATTAACACACATAGGGATGCAACCCTAATGCAATCCTTTTATATTTAATTATAAAATTTAGCAATAATCCTCTATATGTCAAAAACCGAAATTCCCTTTTCCATATACACTTATATGCAATTTTCACTTCCTCCCTTGGAGCCAAAATTGTGTCCAAATTCATATGTCAAAACTGATTAATTAAATTGATCTTTATCGATTAATTAATTAATTTTTTTATTTCCCAATTATCTAATGATTAAAAAATAACAGAGTAATTAATTTGAACATTAATTTTAGTCTTCAATAATATAGTGATGAAACTCATCTCATATGGGTTCGGGAAGTGTACTTTGATTGAAAACACGTTTTTGGTCCAACTAACATTGTTTCTTATTTCTGCCTTATGAGCTACACCTGAGACCGAATGAACTCACATGAAAAAAGTTATGGGATTCAAATACCTCGCCAATTTATCTCCATAAATTACCGACTTATTTAATCCTGACATCGTACGACTCCACTATAGGTCTGGTGTCGAATGAACCCTCGATTCATGCGTGCTACATTTCTGTTGGTGCAAATAAATATTTATATTTCACGGTCTACAAAATATTTTACGATAATATCATTTATGAATATCAGTAACACAAGTGAGATATAAAATTATTGTTTTACCCATCTAGTTATTATTTTATTAACTCATTTATTGACTGTGAACAAGAAAGACATATCCGTGAAGTGTCTCGTACAGTTCAACATGTCTTATTTAATGACTCATGTCATCGAGTATTAGGACCGGTTTATTTATTCACACACTCATCAATAAAGCATAAGGTGATATTGTTGCTTTTACAATCTTGCCATGAATTTCAAATCTGTGAATCACGCAACTCCAACATAGTTGAATCATGGTCCTGACAGTTGAGGTATTATCCGGTAATTTGAACTCACTTCTTTAGCGAATCAAAGATCGCGAGTAACTAGGTCAAGTTTTGTATTCACGTCGGGATTATGATAATTATGAAAATATAATTTAAGGTGTAACAATTAGATTTAGAGTTAGATAAACGACATTGCTCTAAACTAATTGGTTACTGGTCTATTCAACAAGTTTCATAACATATCTAAGTCAATCGTTAGAGTCTCCCCTCCCATGCCCCAAGATCGACATCATTTGGTTCAACCTAACAGTTGATACTAATACTACAAATAACATTCTGAACTATCTTAGAATATTTTATCTGGAAGACCGCTCGACCTTTACTCTTCTTTCGTTTATAATAATTATAGGACTTATGTAAATTAGAAACACACTATAATTAAAGAATTCTTTCATTTATTCATAAAATTCAGTAATACATAGATGTCTCAAAAATAATTGTTTACTCATAAATAGTTATTACACACTACTTTGTGAACATAATTCTAACAAACTCCCATTTGGACTAAAGTAGGATTGTACAATCTTGCATCCACATGCCTTCCAGATGACCATCAAATACTTTACTGCTTAAAGTCTTCATAAATGGATGTATCAAGTTATTAACTATCCATATTTGTGTTACTTCAACATTTCCACGCTGAACAATCTCTCTGATGAGGTCCTACTTTCACTCTATGTATTTGGATCTTTTGTGACTCATTGGTTCCTTCGAGTTTGCTACAGCCCCCATGGCTGTCACAATAAAACGTCCTTTGCAACATAAATGGAACAACTTGCAGAGTTTTTAGGAACTTTCTAAGCGAGACAACCTCCTTTGCAACTTTAAAATCCGCCACATACTCAGTTTCCGTGATAGAATCAGCGATGCTAGATTGCTTGATACTTCTCCATACCACTTCTCCATCATTCAAGATGAGCATTTGAAATCCTTGTTCGCTTGGAAATTAGAGTCGATATAACTCGTTATATTCAAATCAGTACCTGAATACACAAACATGTAGTTCCTCATTTTTTAAGATATTTGAGGATATGCTTGACAACATTCCAATGCTCGAGTATAAGATTAGATTGAAAATGACTTACCATGCCCATGGCATAGCAAATATCTGGTCTAGTGTAAAATATTACATACATGAGACTTCCTATGGCTAAGGCATATGAAATCTTTCCCATGTCTTCCTCTTCTTGAGGAGTCTTAGGAGACTGCTTATTGGAGAGGTTGACTCCATGTCTAAAGGGAATATATCACTTCTTAGAGTCTTACATATAGAAGTGAGCCATCACCTTATCAATATAAGATGCTTGGAAGAGTGCCAACTGTTTGTTCTTTTAATCCTAAAAGATTTGAATACCTAGGACAAAAGTAGCTTCTCCATCATTCATATCAAATTACTTTGCAAGCTAAATTTTCACATCTTGTAATTTTTCTACATCATTCTCAATGAGTAGAATATCGTCTACGTACAAGACCAGAAAAATCACTTTCCGTTCATGTATCAAATTATACATAGCGTTCATCAACTAACTGCTCGAATCGAAGTTCTTAATGGTTACGTCGAATTTTGTATTCCACGAACCAGACGCTTGCTTAAGTCCATAAACAGACTTCAGCAGTTCGCAAACATTGCCCTCTTAGTTTTTCTCCATGAACCCATCTAGTTGAACCATGTAAATGCGTTTTTCAAGATTGCCATTCAGAAAAACTGTCTTGACGTCCATTTGTCAGATTTCATAATTGAGGGCAACATCAATGACAAGAAGATTTAGATGGTTTTAAGCATGGCCACCAGCGAGAAGGTATCTGCATAGTCTATATCTTCCTTTAGGGTGTAGCCCTTGGCTACAAGCCTAGCTTTGAATGTCTCCACATTATAATCCAGACCTCTCTTCTTCTTATAAATCCATTTATATCCTACAAATTTTACTCCTTCAGGAGGATCTACAATTTTCCATACTCCATTTGAGTATATCGATTGTATCTCGACGTTCATGGCGTCTTGCCATAGGTTTGCTTTAGGACCAGTCACGACCTGTGAGTAGGAAACATGTTCATCATGATCCTTATTTGAGAGTGTTGTCAAAGCATCTCCATAAGACATGTACCTGTCAGGCTATCTCACAACCCTCTCACTACGTCGAGGCTCCATAGGCTCCGGCTCCTACTGTGGTTCTTCCATTATTGATTTAGGAACAGGTCCCGATTGGGGAGTTGTTATTCTCCCACTCAATAATTTATCTAGTATAAATGTGCTTCTCATCTTCACACTTCTTACATAGACCTCTTCAAGAAATTACTCATTCGTGCTCACAAATATTTTCTTGTCGATCGGACTATAAAAGACGTATCTCTTCGTTCCCTTGGGATATCCTACAAACAAACATAATTCTGATCGAATGACCAACTTTTCTATCTTCGGGCTTAGCATATATGTCGGGCATCCCTATATTTTAAGGTGGTTTACAGATGACTTTTGTCCACTCCATCTTACATATGGTGCACTAGGCACCATATTTTACGAAACTTGGTTCAAACTATATGTCATAGTTTCCAAGGTATATTGTCAGAACGAATCTAGGAGGGATGAGTAACACATCATGGATCTAACCATATACAACAGAGTTCGATTTTTCTCTCTGACACTCCATATTATTCTGGAGTGCTAGGTGCTGTAAGCCGAGAAAGAATACATTCTTCCTTAAAATAGTATTTGAACTTTCATAGAAAGTACTCTCCACCACGATCAGATCATAGTGTTTTGATTTGTTTCTCTAATTCTTCTCAACCATAGCCTTGTATTCTTTGAACTTTTCAAAGGTTCAAGACTTTAGGCGCATTAGATAAACATATCCAAAGCATGAATAGTCATTTGTGCAGGTTAAAAAATACTCATAACCTCATCTTGCTTAGATATTCAATGGCTCGCATACATCACTATGTACGAGTTTAAGGCATTGAGTGACTCTTTCACCCTTTGCTGAAAATGGTATCTTAGTTATTTTTCCTTCTATACAAGTGTTACCTATGGGTAGTGAGCTCACAATTAAAATTTACAATGGACCATCATTTGTAAGACTTTTAATCATGTCTAGGTTATTGTGACCGAGACGCAAGTGCCACAAGTAGGTTAGATCGATTGAATCAGATCTCAACATTTTACTATCCCTTTGCGATTCAATATTTAACTCGGTATCATATATTATTGAAACTTTTGGCTTGACATAGGAAATGTTGTTTAGCATGCATGCAGTAGTAATCAAGCAATCATTTATGAAAATATCATTATCATTATTAATAAAATTTAAAGAAAATCCTTGCTCAATTAAACCAGCTACTGAAATAAAGATTTTCCCAAAAACCAAGATATAATAAACATTATGCAAAACCAAATAACTGTTCTTAAAAAATAATTTAATAGTTCTAACTGATATTGCCGATACTAGTACTCCATTCTCCCAACAAAAGTAGAACTCCCCATCGTTAAGCCTTCTGTTTTCCTTGAACCCCTGTAGGGAACAACAAATGTGGTTAGTGGCTGCAGAGTTTATAATCCATGAAAAAATAGAGTCGGCCATATAACAGGCTTCGGTTACAAGTAATATACCTCTGGATTTCATCTCCTTGAGATAATCCGGGCAGTTGTGTTTCCAATGACCAGTGACTCCACAATGTTGACACTTATCTTTCGACTTATTTAATCCCGGACATCGTATGACTCCACTATATGTCCGATGCCGAATGAACGCTCGATTCATGAGCGTTACATTTTCTGTTTGTGCAAATAAATATTTATATTTCATGGTCCATAAAATATTTTACGATATTATCCTTCGTGAATATCAAGTAACATGAGTTGGATGTAAAATTACCATTTTACCCATCTAGTTATTATTTTCTTAACTCCTTTTTTGACTGTGAACAAGAAAGACATATATGTCAAGTGTCTCGTACAGTTTAACCTGTCTTATTCAATGACTCATGTCATTGAGTATCAGGCCCAGTTTATTTATTCACACACTCATCAATAAATCATATGGTGATGTTGTTACTTTTGCAATCATGCCATGAATTCCATATCTGTGAATCACGCAACTTCAACATAGTTAAATCTCGGTCCTGACAGCCGAGGTATTGTCTGACAATTAAAACTGCTCATCTAGCGAATCAAAGATCATGAGTAACTAGGTCAAGTTCCATATTCACCTCATGATTAAGGTAATTATGAAAATATCCTTTAAGGTGTAACAATTAGATTTAGAGTTAGATAAATGAATTTGCTCTAAACTAATTGGTTACCGGTCTATTCAACTTGTTCCATAACATGTTTAGATCAATCTTCATGGTCTTCACTCATATGCCCCAAGACCAGCATCCTTTGATTCAATTTAACAATCATAACTAGAATCGATTGTCCAGTCGATCCTAAGACTATGAATAACATTCTCAACTATCTCAGAAGAGTTTGTCTCGAATACTACTCGGTCTTTACTCTTCTTTCGTTGATAAAAATTTCAGGATTTAAGTAAATTACAAACACACTTTAATTAAATAAATTTCTTCATAAAATTCAGTAATACATAGATGTCTCAGAAATAACCATTGACTCATAAATAAATATTACACTATACTTTGTGGATATAATTCCAACAAAAATCACTCAAGTCAAACCGAACCAACTACTTTGACGTAAGGGTAAGCTTAATTTCATCCCAACCTATCCCAATTCTCATGTAGAACGTGGGCTCAGCCTAATGGAATAAGAATTATTTTATTATTTATTGCTTATGTAGAAATTATTTTATCAATTAAGTTATTAATGAAATAAGACTCATTTTATTAAGACTAGTAGACACGTACGTGCTCCACACGTGTTCAACCAATTTAAAATGTATGTATATTTATAAATTAATATTAACGCTAAAATAAATACACCATCATCTTTAAAATTATTCTACATCATAACTAAAAGTGAAATATTAATAATAATAACTTGTTTATAATATTAAAATTTTAGTGTTATTTGTATAGTATAGAAAATAGTTTTATTTTATCAATTTGTCATATTGTTAAGAAATTATTATATCATATTAAGAGACAGTTTTTCGTATTTAAAATATACTAATATTTTTTTATAAATTCATGTGTATGAATTTTCATGTTACTGATAGCATAAATATTATAGAATGTTTAATTTACAAAGTTATAACAAAAAAAGTTATTATTGCCTTATAATTAAATAAGAAAATTATATATAAAAGATCTTGAAATCAATCTATGGATATTCACCTTTCTAATTACATAAGATTATTAAAATATTTTGTTTTACTGACTATAAACTAATTATTATTGGATAAAAACAAAACATTATCAAATGAATTAAATGAGAAATGAGGTGAAATACCTAATTTGTGTTATAATTTAATAGACTTTAAACGGTAAAATAGAGAATAAAAAGTTTCTTCTCTTTAAACCTATTTTAATATAGTATATAAATAGATATAGATGGGCTCTTTTCATGTATTAACTTTGTTAACTTTAAATATAAAAGAATCTAAACCACCAACCCATAGTAAACGCACCCTAAATGAACAACACAAGATACAAGATCCCATTTTCACATTGTGGCAGAAAACAAAAATTAGTAAAGAATACACGTGATGTTATGTATCTTTAACTAACCATTATGTGAAAGCTTTTTTTTCCCAAACATGACATCAATTAGTGGGAAATATGACTAAACACAATTGTTAGTTAGGAGCTTCTATCATACCGGGTAATGTGTGTGAGATAGCATAAATATATACTGAGAGTGCCCTAAATATGTTGTCTCAATAATTTACCTTAAATATGTTATTGATACTACAATGTTCAACATATTTAAAGTAATTTTGATACATATTTAAGTACTTTACTCATGTACGAGATACTCACGTTACCATACTGGTCCGTTAACATAATATTTGATGTTTTTCATGTCATTTTAGATGCACAAAATGTTTTAGATTTCATCTTTAATAAAGGTTAATATTCTAGAACCTCTATACTTTGATCCAAAATCACTTTGTTCCCCTAAATTTAACACTTTCCTTATTGGTCCCTAAAGTTTCTCCATTCATAACAAAACTCCCCTGGCTGCCAAAAATCTGTTAATTCGGCACATGCCTATTATTTTTTTTTAATTTTACTCAAGTCTTCAACCTTATATGCTATCCATGCCCACAATTTGTTTTTCTTCAAAATTCAATAACAATTGCTTCTCCATCTTTATTGTGTTGTTAAAAATTTGACAAATTCTCCTCCAGATGCAGCAATAATTCAACTTTCATCTTCTCAAGGTTCGGTTTTGGTTTTCATGAATCATCTTTATTTTTTTTCTTTCATGAAAAAATTGGACTATTCTTTCCATAGTAGTCAAATCCGTTCGGTGACCATTTCAATTTTTAAAAAATATAACATTTCAGGTATTTTAGTGTTCTGTTATTTTATTTAAAAAACAAAAATAATAAATAATATTATAAGAAAATATGTAAGAAAAGTTGAACCCTGACTTATTTTCATACCATAAAAATAATTTTTATTTAACACTAATACATAACGCACATTAAAAATCACCAGTTATCTTTTAGATACTAGATTTTTATTTATCAAATATTTGTTTTGTATAATAAAATATTCTAAGGATAAATGTCCACTCAATTCTCTCATTAAATCTTTAAAATCTACTTTTTCATAGAAAATAAATAAAAAATTCAATAAAAAACTATGTGACTTGGGAGTTGGACCCAGGTCACGGAGGAATAAAGACAATTGATTGAAGGACACACGGCACTAGTCTGGCACCTAACATGTTTAATATGAGTTATTTTAACTTGTATTTAACCGGAATTTCACCGGAATATTTGTATCCCCTTTTCCAGTCTTTTATTGAATACCTACATAATATATTCAATGACAAAATACTTGTAATATTCTTCAAGAAAATACTCACATAGCTATGTTCGCGTAAGGGCTCGATGAAGGGAGGGATATAATGTGATTTTTTTTATCATGTGCGCAACATGTGGCATATTAAATGACATTTGGTCCACTATTTCGGGTTAGGGTTTTTTATGGATGGAGAAATTTTAGGGATCAACGGGAGGAGGTAAAAATTTTAGGAGAGTAAAGTGATTTTTGGTCAAAGTACATGAGGTTCTTTTATGATGAAATGAGGAGTATAATGAGAATTTTTTTCACATGCACAACACTGGCATATTAAATGGTGCTTGGTCTGATATTTTGGGTTTGAGGGTTTTGTAAAGGATGAAGAAATTTTAGGGACTAATAAGGAAGATGTTAAAATTTAGGGGGTAAAATAATTTTTGGTCAAAGTACATTGAGGTTTTAGGATTTTAACTAACCCTTTTAATAAAGCAAGAACTTTATTAATATTTTTTCATTATATATCTACAATAAATATCATGTATTTCAACAATTTTATATAATCTTAAGAGAATTTTATTTTATATTCAAATTTTGTAAAATCCATATATATCTTTAAAGTTACGATTTTTTTGTCAAAATTACATTACAAATTCTAAGAGGAATGAGAGAATATAACTCGAACTCACAACCTTTAAGATATGGGTGTGGGGCTTAACCAAATTTAAAGTTAGGATTGAAATAGTTTATAATGTTCATTTGTATACTATTTTTAATTAGATAATGAAATATTATTTTGTTGTTTGACAAAAAAATTAATTACATATTTGGACCCTACAAAGAAGAAAATCTTGCTTTAACTCTGATCCTAGGGTGTTGAATTGATGGGAATTTGATTAAGAATAAAACTAGGGTGATCACGTAATTTATTAAATTTTAAGTAACTAAGTGATGTAACAATCATCTACAGATTGGTATTTTATGATTTATTAAAATAATTTGACGAATTAACCTATGAATAAATGTTACGTCATTTGATTACTTAAAACTTCATAGGTATAAAATTACTTTTTGTGTAATAGAATAAGATGTGCTAGATTCTATGATTACAATGTTTAGTAATGTTTGAGATTACACATGAATACTAGGAATGTAAAATAACTGTGTTATAGCTAAAAAAACATCTTCAGGAATCATGTAGTGACATTTCTAATTTTTTTCAAAATTTGTCGTTAATTCTAAACAGGTATATCAATTATGGTTTACTACGTTTTCAGCTGATATAAATCCTGCAAATATTGATGCAAGATACATATGCATTTTTTTGTCACGAGGGTAAATATACATATAAAGTATGTAAATTGTACGCGAGATGTCTACGTTACCAGTCTCCATTAATATTACATATATAGAAAAAAGTAGGTAGAAAGAAGAGAAAAAGTAAGTATAAAGAAGAAGAGCAACAGTGAAATTGTAAGTAAACGTGGTAATGTCCGAAAAAAATTAAAAATCTACAATTCATGAAAATTGAATATTTTTTCTCTCTTTTATCAAGGATTTAAATTTTCATGATTTGAAGACATGGAATTTTTCAGAAATAAGATTCATAAGAAATCAAAATTAAAATTATTATGATAAACATGGAAATGTTATCAGACGTTTTAATTCTACTATATCTAAAAACTTGCATCTTTGAAAAACATTCATTCGATAAATTAATTTATCCAACTAAACTTCTATTATACTCACATTTACCCTCTAAACAATTCATCTTTTGATTTCCACCATTTCTACTAACATTTTTATTAAATCTTTTTTCTATATTGCAGCTAGGAATATGATAGACCATGTGTTATAATGAAATAATTACATAATTATAGAAATAATACTCATTAACTGGTAATCATACACATTCAATTAAATTAAAGCAATTAACCTCAAGGGAAACGTACATGGCAGGCATTTTTTCTCTGTTAAGATATTGTCTTTTCATATTTTTCTTTTACTTTATAAAATTCTCATTAAATATAAGTATAAATTAAAACATCATATCCTGTTATATCTAAAAGTAACTTACTTTGCTAACTATGATAAATATTTATTACACATTTATAAAAAAAATTATAATACCGCATGTGTCCTCACTACTACTTAACTAACTTGATTAATATATTAAATTAAAGCGTTTTCCCACCGTTTTCATTAAAGCGACTCTTTTTTCGTTTCCTTTGCATTGTCATGTGCTTGGCATTAAAATTTAAATCTCATCCATTAATATATAAAAATAAATTAAATTAAAATATTGTAAATATATAAAAAAAAAATTAAACTTTATTAAACGTACATTACCATTCCATTCTTATAATACCCTTTTAAAGACATTTTATCTAAGCGCTATAATTCATTGTTCTAATAATACTCTATATTATGCTGATATGACTAAATGTGATTAGTTCGTATGATAATTTTAATTGTCCGTACTAATATATTAATTATTAAATTTTAATTAATTAATATTTAATACTTAATAATGAATTTTTTAAAGTTTATTTTAGACAAATGAATTTTTTTAGCTTTGATTTTTATCTCTCTCTTTTTATATTTACTTTTTTCTTTAGTTGAAAAAATTATTCTTCTTCTCATATAGACTTTAATTGTAAAAGAAAAATGTTAATGCAAGGAAAAAATCAGTTGAATTTTACTGACTTACCATTTTTTGTACTTCTATGTACTATGAATAATTTTGAACCGTGCAACATAATAAATTATTTTACATAATGAATTATCACACCATGAGCAATGCACGTGTTACATGACTAGTATATTAAAAGTGAGATGAAAAGGAGAATCATTTTTAGAACATTTTGTCTACTTCTTATTTTATAATTTCAAAAGTTACCATTGAATCTATTAATGGTGCATCATTTAATGGTAATTTTCTTCTTTTCTTTCTCAAATAATATATCTCTTGAACAAACTTTTTTAATTTTAGATATGAGAATATATGAAGTTATTTCGTCGTAAAAATATACATTAGAAGTGTTTTCTCATCTCTCATATAGATTATGTCCTCTTACCCTCTAAATTGTTTCCTCTTAGACTTAATAAACTGCTAAGAGTACTTGATATAAAGAAAAACCTCAAATTAGTATCTCAAAACTGACTCCTGATAATAATGTATTTGTTGAATTTCATGCTGAATTTTTCTTATAAAGGACAAAGCCTCGTGAATGCTTCTTTTGCAAGGATCTCTTAAGGATTAACTTTATCTTCTCTCCTATCCATGCATCAAAGAACCCTCAGCAAGCAAGTACTATGTAATACAAATTGTCATTCCTTGTACTGAAAACTCTGAATTTCATTATAATATGTTCAAGCATATAGATAGTACAAATGTTAGTCCTTATTGTAGCAAATCTTATAATACTCTTATTTTCCCCATCAGTTGAATAAGAAAAACTCTCATTTTACCTATGATACTGATGTGTCCAAAGATTATGACATTTCTCATACCAATGAGCGGAAAAACATTGTTTTCTCTATTACTATTGAAAAATGGCATTAAAGGTTGGGATTCCTTGCACAAAACATACTAAATGAAGTATTAAGCTCTTGCAACCTTGAATACTCCAAAAATTCTTTTTGTATCTCATGTCAAAATGATAAAATCATGTTTTACACTTCCCAAATCTGAATGAACAACCTCAAAACCCTTAAAACTAGTTTACACAGATCTTTGGGGACCCTCTCCCACTAGTTCTAGAGAAGGATATAGGTATTACATATGCTTTCTAGATGGTTTTATTAGGTTCTCTTGTATTTTTTCCTTAAAATTGAAATCATAAGCTTTGAAAATCTTTATGGAATTCAAAACCTTTGTAGAAAATCATATTGACAACAAAATTAAGTATTTACAATCTGATTAGAGGCTGAATTCAAAAGTTTTACTTCCTTTCTCCAAATATAGGGAATCTCCTTTAGACACCATTGCGCTCACATTCATCAACAAAATGATAAGATTGAGATAAAACATAGACATTTAGTTAAAATAGGACTTACCCTACTTGCACAAGCTCCAAACAATAATATTCTGGTAAATACACTGCCAACTCCCACTCTCAATCTTATTTCTAATTATCAAAAGTTATTTCATAAAAAACAAGACTTAACACTTTAAAAGTCTTTGGTTGTGCATGTTTTCCTCACTTAAGGTCATACAACAAACAAAAAGATTTCCACCCTGATGTATGCTTATTTCTTGGTTATTCACCAAGCCATAAAGGTTACAAATGTATACACCCATCTAGAAGATATACATTTCCAGAAATGTTGTATTTCTTTACTCTTATTTCCCTTTTATAGTACAGCTTGCTAGCTCAGGGTAAACAACTTCACATTCCACATCACTCATGTCTAGTCTTCCTACACTCATAACTTTTATTCTCACTCTTATTACTAATCTTGCTTTACTTAATATAAATCTGAATAATCTAAAAAATTGTCCATCTGAAAGTCCAATGCGACATGGCTCATCTAGGAGAGTTTTTCATCCTTTACTCAATCAGTATCAAGTAACAATGTATTATCTCATTCTCATATTTTACCGACTGAACAACCTGTACAAAATGTTCCTTCTTTTTCTTATAATCTAGTGATAGACATGCGTACATCACCTCAATCCAATTCTAATACTCTACCTGCACAAACCACCCAAACTTAGCCTATTTCACTTCATCCTATGGTCACTAGGTTAAAGATGTCATTACCAAATCTAAAGCCTACACTACTACAAAACACCCTCTCCGAAGCTCAATCTTACCCACAGAAGCTAACACTATCAAGCAAGCACTTAGTGATACACACTGGAAACAGACCATGATAGATAAGTGTAATTCCCTCTTTAAGTTGAAAGTTCATTCTGATGCCAATAAGCAAAGATACAAGGCTATGTTAGTTGCAAAGGGATTCCATCAAACCCCTAGGATAGTTTTCACTATGACTTTTAGACCCGTTAAACCCATCATGTCAGAGTTTCACTTTACCTAGCTATGACCTTTGGATGGGATGTCAAGCAGCTAGATGTACACAATTCTTTTTTAAGTGGTCATCCTATTGAAACAATCTACATGCCTCAACCAGAAGGCTTCATAGACCCTCAAAAACCTCAATATGTTTGTAAGCTCTAGAAGGCTCTGTATGGCGTTAAACAAGCCTCAATGGTCTAATTCTATGAAAGATCAAAGTTATTCCACGTATACACTATGGGTTTACAAATGCCAAATCTAAAACTTCTTTGTGTATTTTCAAGATCAAAAATAATGTTTTATACTTATTAGTGTATATAGATGACATACTCCTTGCAGGCAATAATCCCACTCTCATAAAACAAGTTATCAATGACCTGCATAAATCTGTTTTACACAAAAATTGAGGGTCTATCCATTTCTTTCTTGGAATTAAGGTTCACAAGGATGAAAATAGCATGCATCTGTCATAGTCTAAATACATAAGAGATTTACTCAAGAGAACAAAAATGGAGGGTGCAAAACCATCTCCTTCATCTACCAACTCTACCATTCAACTTTCACTACACAATGGTGAACCAATAGCGGATATTACTCTATTCAGAAGTAGGTGCATTACATTACTTAGTTATAACTAGACTTGATATTAGTTTTATTGCCAATAGATTAAGCCAATTTATCCACTACCAAATGTTTTTCACTGGCTTGCATGTAAAATATTACTCAGGTACCTTAAAGGGACAATGCATGAAGGCTTAGACAATCAAATCTTTAAATAACCTGGAGATTCAAGCATTTTATGATGATGACTAGGCATGAGATAATGATGACATGAGATCTATTAGAGTCTATCTAATATTTCTTGAAGGTAACATCATGTCTTGGTCTTCTAAGAAACATGCTATTGTGTCAAGGTCCAGTACAAAAATTGAGTATAGGGCTTTCTCTACCATTGCCTCAGAAATTTAGTTGTTTAAGATAGTATTAAGTGAACTTGGTTTACATTGTTCAAAGCTTCATGTCTTATGGTGTGACAATATTAGTGCCTTAGCCCTTGCATCAAATCCAATACTTCATGCTAGGACTAAGCATGTAGAGTTGGATGTTCACTTTATCAGAGAGAAAGTCCAGTTTAGACAATTGGAAGTCAGATCTGTGCCAACCTTTGAACCCCTCCAAGAATGATTGATTTTGTACGTGAAATATTTTGGTGAACC